>PVKS010007743.1:0-71498 GCA_004027875.1 Aplodontia rufa | reverse complement strand
CTGCCAAATCACTTGTTCTGGAGATTCTGAGTGGGTCAGATTAGCCAGGGCTTCCTAAGAAGTCTGGGCTGTGCTGGAGGGGACACAAGAAGGGAGAATGCAGAGGGCGGTTTCCTTGAAGCTACCTTCACTAGTCCTGGAAGAGGTGTACAGAGATAAGTAAAGACAAGGGACCTGAACTGGCTTCCTCTTTTAAGAACCAGAGAGAAGACCTTGATGTAAGTGGCGAGAGGTGAGTGGCAGAGTGCCCCTGCACCCAAGTCTGCTAGCACCGGCCGTAGCTGCTGACCAGCACACCCTGCTGCCTTCTCCTTCTCCAGGTATAAAGAAACACCTAGAAGACCTCCAAACGCCATACCTCCTAGGAATAGAAAGAGAATTCTAAGCATATCTTATTTCTGTGCCGAGATGGATGGAGAAACCCCAGCTAAGCCTAGAGAACGAAAGGTGAGGAAGAGTTTTCTCCTGGAGGTTGGGGTCTTGCTCTGAATGTGGAGGTCACATATGCCCCCCAAGTGCCCTTCCCAGAGCAGGTGCGCTCCTTCCAAGAGGCCAGGGGAGGATCCTGGGTTCAGCATTTCCCTCCTACCCTTCTGCCAGGTCTCAACAGAGTACACAGTTCCTTACAAATCCTGGGGGAAACAGAGCCAATAAACATTAGAAGGAGAAGAAGCATGATTATGTAAAGGCAAAGCTCTTCTGTTATGGTTGCAAGGAATGCAGCATTGGTCAAGATCAAGGCCAAGATCATTGCATTAATCTCAGGCAGAACAGAACCTCCTGAGTCTTCTTCCTGTGTGCTCTTCCCTGCACATCCCACTAGCCCTTCCTTTCTTGTCTGCTGGAGGTCCGGGTAGGAAAGAAGTGGGACTCAGAGGCAGTCAGTCACCAGCCTGTGCTGAAGATGAAGGGGCTGTGCTGCCCAGCAGGACCCGAGGGTTCCCCCCATGGGTCCTTAACCCCCAAAGTGCAGTGGGCCTGCAGGCCCAGGCTACTAATCTGGGAGTCCCTGTCTCTTGGAAGAAAGGCTTCCTGAAGGTCATTGGCGGGAAAGGTAACTTGGAAGCATTCTGTCGAATGATAGCCTTCCTGGCCCCAATCCAGGCTGATAACCCTCTGGAGCCATTTTATCTTGTGCTCTGTGCTTCCTCATTGCCCCATGGAGGCAAATTTCACTCCTGAAGTCCAGAGATTGCTGCACCGTGGACTTGAGGGGAAAGGGGCAGCACAGGGCACAGACTTTGGCCCCAGTATGTGCTCTGTTAGGACTTGGCACTGCAGAGAAATTAGCCCAGGGGGAGTCTGAGGGCCAGCCCCAGAGGTAGCCTGGACTTGGTGAATATTAATCAAATTAAGGATTAGCTGTAGGTGCACCCTGGGAGAGCACAGGGGAGGGCAGGAAGCTGGGTGGAGCAGGGAAAGGGCTGGGGCTGCCATGGCAGTGCTGAGATAGGGGACTCACTAAAGGGAAGGCTATGAAGTGTGAGGAGCCTGGAGACTTCAAAATTTGGCCACTCTTGGGACAGCCAGAGAGGGCAGCCAAAGGCCTTTGTGGAGATGGCTAAAACACTAGGCGGGTGACAAGCTGCAGCTCAAGTCCACCCTACAGACTTTTGTTCCCGCCAACTCTCCTGTCTCCCCTTCTTTTTCACCTACTACCTTTCCTGTCCTTTCCCCCTTATTCCTCTCCCTTTTTTTCTTCCCTGTTCCTCTTCTCCTTTTGATTATCTCCTGCACAGCATATGTCCCAAACTGGCCAGTAGCTTCATGTGGCTTAGTCTAGCTGGGTATCAAACCATCGGTGGTGAGCACTTTCTTAACACCCTGTGTTAGAGCAGGAAGGGACAGGCAAGGACCAATCAGAGGTCCCAGAAAGAGCAAGCCATAGATAGAATCAAAGAGCAGACATTTAATCAATCAAAAGTATCCATGAATATCCTATGGGGAATACAAAAGAAGTGCACAATATACATTCTCTGCCTTTTCAATCAGCAAGCAGTAAAGACCATTGGATGATGGTTTTATTGGTGCCATTAAGGCTGTTAGGTCCAGGTTCACAATAGCGGTGCATTGATCACTTACCTGTGCCTGATCCTGTTTCGGAGCCAGAAGGTGGAGGGATAAGATAGCTCCGCTTCCCAGGCAGTGGGAGAGACCAGAACAGGGGGAGATCTGTGTGGACAGCAGGACAGACAGGGTTTTCTAGAGCATGTGGAGGAGAAACGCTGTCATGCCCTAGTGCCCTCAGCTACTTGGCCTGAGGTTTGATTTTCAGCTGCTTCTATCTGACAGCAAGCTAACGGTGAAGCAGAGAGCGCCCTGAAGGGATCAATTCCCCTTCTGCAAGGAGGAAGGGGCAGGAGCAAAGGAGAAGGGGAATTTTCTCCACCACCAGGCACCAAGCCTGCCGCTTGACCACACTCCCAGCTACTCCACGCAGCAACGCCACACAGATTCTCTCATTCCCGTGAGAAGGGCAACTCCACCCTCACTCTCCAGCATGCAGGTTTAGGGGAGCAATGGAGCCCTGAGACTACCTTTTCCAAGGCCCTGCCATTCCTATTAAGCTCCAAACTTCAAGCACGTGCTGCACCAAATTCAGAGCTCTGCACTGGCATGCGGGTGCTGGGGCTGAACCCCTAGCCGGGGAGTTGTCTCTTCTGAACACAGAGAACTCAAGGGTACGGGGTGCTTTCGCTGTGGTGCCAGTGACCCAGACCAAATGTGCATGCCCAAGAATGTGAGGACACAGTTACTCTTTCTCAGGGACGGCAGTTCTTGTCTTGCTCTCGGATCTATTCAACCCGGTCCCTGCCCTGAGCCAACTGAGATCCCAAAAGCAGACCATGCTCATCCCCAGGGCTCCCTGCTGCTCACCCAGCTTCTCATTTGCCTCCCCTCAGGCCTCTTTCCATTTGTAGTGTTTTTTGCAGGTCACCAACCAGGGGACAGGATGGAAGATGCCCTTCCTCCTCATACTGAGCCTGCTACAAGGTGAGTCCCAAACACAGCCCAGATTCAGGGCTTACATAACCAGACCCAACTTCCCCAGGCTACAGAGATTTCTGGAAGGCACGCGGTGGGTTTCGGCACAGTTGAGGCATATCTATGGCTTTCTGTACTGGCACCCATGCACCCACGGCCATGCAGTGGACCCAGGGAGTGGTCAGATCTGGGCTGGTGGGATGAGGGAGGTGAGCGCTCCCGTGGCAGGGGATGTGATGCTTCCTCCACCACTCTCTGTTTAGATACTCCCCGTGTCTCTGCTCTCTTCCCTGTGAGTTGGTGAGCCAAAGTCAGCTGCATTTTCGAGATAACGGTTCCGGGTGTGCACAAGTCAGAAATAGTGGGGCTTCTTTACCAGTTATTCTACAAACTCTGAAGTGCTGGGCCCAGCACTAAGGACGTAAACCTGAAGTCACATCTCTACTCTTAAAAGCTCAGAGTCTACAAAGAAATTGTACTGGAATAAAAGTTATCTTGTATTCATTTACTTATTTGTTTTACAAATATTTGTGAAGGGCTAATTATGTGCCAGGTACTGGGGACATACAAACGAGAGACAGGATCCCTGTCCTTGCAGGCTAATATGGTGAGGCTGACCGGGTTTATGCCCAGTTCATATGGCAAATGACCTTGTCTCCTTGCAGTGCATTTGGATTTTATGGTAATGGGGAGCTATTGAGGACTATAGTATCTGTCTAGAATGTCTATTACCTAAAATTTAGTTCCAAGTAGATGCTTAACGCTTAATTTGTAAATGAATGAAAATGCTATGATAATACCAAAAAGGAATTAACCATGTCTGGCTTATTTAATGAATCGAAAGCAGCCAATATTTAAGTAAGCACTCTCTGTACTACATAATCACACCACCTCTATTTTAATCTCCCACTGTTTCCTTTAAATTTTTTCAGTAAAAGCAGGCTTCCCCTCCCCTTAGTCAGGGGACGCCTGCTTCCCCTGTGCCCTGCCTGTGATTTTTCTGCCAACATATAGGTAATAGTCCAAAATTAGTTGCTAAGTCTCAAATATTCTAAATTTTATTGTTTTAACTGTCCAGTTAAATATTTTGGTCAACACTTTGGACAGACAGGGTTTTCTAGAGCATGTGGAGGAGACAAAGTCCCTCAGACCAAGAAGGGGATGTGGTTTCTACCTTCCTCTCTTCCCTTCCATTTGGGACCCCAGTAGGGTCAGAGTAATGAGCTGGAAGAGTGGCAGGAGGGCGGGCAGCTCTAACTTGATGGGGTGAGCAGACAGGGGTTCGAAGCTGGCTGCCCTTCCCACCTCTTCCTCTTGTGGGGGACTTGTGGATACTTGGACAGCTCCCTCCTTTCACCCGGAGGAGGTCACATAGAGGACCCCACCTCAGAGGGCTGCAGGCCGACTCTCTCCCCTCTGGCATGCACCTCTGCACCATGGAAACATTCTTGTCTTCTTCTCCCTTCTGCTGGTGGGAGGAGAGTTCAACCCCTCCCTTTGTCCTGCTACAGACCTTTCTAACACCAAGTCTGGCTCCAGTCCCTAGCCTCCCTCCAACTGCAGGTCTCTCTCAGGCCTCCTTATTAGAAGCCCCAGCAACAGATAACTGCTGGGTAATGACGACAGATGGGCGAGAGCCAGCAACATCCACCTGCACCAAGGGGCAGAGAATTGGCATCAGAGCCCCCAGGTGATACCAGATGGATCCTAAAAATGCTAGTCCATCCTTTAGTTCTCACAAGTGACTAATATAAAATTCCAAACCCCCTTAATTATAATATTAAACTAAGAGCTACTAATTAGTAACCTACACAGGAGTTCTTAAGGTATTGGTTCTTAACTTAGTAATTCATAAAAAATTATATGCATGGCAAGAGTTGATTAAGGATTCTTTTTTTAATAATCTGGTATAAGAGCAATGCTCATCTTTTTTTTTCTTTTTTCAAAGAGAGAAAGGGATAGTGAGAGAGAAAAAGAGAGAATCAACTTTATTCAGTTTTTCATGTGACTTTCATTGCTCTGACACTTCTTTGTGTGCCGGGGTTTGAACCTGGGTCCTTGTGCGTAGCCAGGCAAGTGCCATAACCACTGAGCTACTGCTCCAGCCCTGATTAAGGATTCTTAATCAGCTTTCCATGGCAAAGTCAGACCTTCCCATCCTGCTGATTAATGGAACAGTGCTCCTCTTGACTGTGCCATTGTAGATCAGGAGAAACCCTGAAATCTGAGGTGCAAACACTTTATCAAAGTGTCATTGCTGTTGTCCTGAGATGATCCTTGTTTGTAACAGAGAATAATCTTCCCTTTAAATAACAAGTTGCTGTTTAACTTTACCATCAGTGGCATGGTTTGGGATAGATTGTTTTGTAAAATCTGAGGTGAGTATTAATACAACCACAGCCTGTATGACCTTTATTCTTCTTCTGATTTAGACCTTAAGACGTGTAGAACAGGCAGGTCATATGGGACCCTGTACTTGGCTTACTGAGTTGCTGCGATCATCTAGAAATTCTTAATAAATTTTGAACAAAAGTTTTTACATTTTAATTTTGCACTGAGAGCCACAAATTATTAAGCTGTTCCTGGCAATGGGATGGTAAACAGAATTTGCTTGGCCTAAAGACATAGAACTAATCTCCAGGCACCCACATGCTAAAGCAAGATGCTAAGCCACCATGCTGGACTATAAAAACAGACTGTACCTCTGCGTCCAGAGATAGTTGCCATGTAGCCATCCAAAGCAAACAAGAGGTGGAGACTTCTCAGAGGGCAGAAGAGCTGTTTTGGAGAGAGAAGCTAGTGTGTGGGGTTCCCTTACACCTGCCTTCCATCCAATTTAAGCCAAATAAGGAAAGAAACTACTAGAAGGTCACCCAACAAGCTTACTGTGTGTCTCAGTTTTCTTCTGACAGCTGGACAGAGGTATGCTTCCTGTGACCAAACAGGTCTCCACAGCAGGGCCATCCAGAGGAGAATGTGATCACAGAAAGAGGGGGAGATGGCCAGAACTCAGAGGTCTATTGCTCATGCCATAAAAGGCCAGCAGAAGGAGAAGCCAGTCTCATAAGGAGGAACAACCACCGGATGCCACCAAAAAGATATCCGTGTGGCAAAAAAGAGACTGGTTTGGACCTTCACCATGCGCAGGAAGCACCAAGGGGAGGTCATGCCTGTCTCATTCATCTGTCCCCTCCCCTCTGTGCTCAACCCTGGAGGGGTCCCAGAGGACAGGTCTGAGCAGAGGAAAGAGAGAGCAAAGCAAGGGACCCCAACTGTCCCCGTCCTCCATGGTAGACCTCTATGCCCAGCTGGGAGAAAGGAAGGGCTTTGACTGGATAGGAGACTGGAGTTACAGTCTTTCATTGCACTGGGATGGATGTGTAGTTTTAGACTGGAGAGATAGGAAAACTACTGGACACAATGAGGATTATGCCTGAGATTTCATTAAGCGGCAAAGAAGCCCACAGAGATAGTACAAAGCAGCAGTGAGAGAAGGAACAAACTCTGTTTCTGCTAGCACCTTGTCAAATTGAAGTCATTCTGCAACCTGGCTGCACACTGTGGTTCAGCTAGGAGTTGCCTTTAGGAAAAGAAAACATCACAATACCGCTCATCTGTCCTTTCCCAGTGGCACTTGCTCATTCCTGCTTCTACAGAAAAGTAGCCACTGTGAAAAAACTCACAGCCAAGTTCCCGAGATGTACCCACCAAACAGAGCAGGATTCCTGCGTTTCAGGGCACACTCTCCTTTTAGAGGAAAAGCACACTGAAATTTTCTCACTTTTCCTTTGCATTCCGTGCAAACTGGACCCCTTTGTCAGATGTTGCCTCTTACATGAACTTAGGTGGTGTCTTTTTAAACATCTGCCCTGGAGCACACGGAATGAACCCAGCTCTGGAAGGGCTAGTTTAGAACACCTAGCACGTGGTAAGTGTTAGCTAAGCGCTGCGTAAGATTCTCACTGTGTCCTCATCTTCTGGGCGGGGCCTTGGGTACAGCTCTATTCCATATCTCAGGGTGACTCCTGTTTCCTCGTGGCTAAGCCCTGTCATTTCTATACTGATTCTGCTCTGCTGTCACAGTGGTATTTTCTGATCTATTCCAGCAGAGATTGGTGTTTACAACTCCCCAAACAGTGCTTAGTCCCCCACTCTCTCTGCTTTGACGTTTTTTTCCACCTGCAGCTGCAAATGCATTGAAGGGCCCGAAGCTGGTGTCTGGGGAACCTGGGGGAGCCGTCACTATCCAGTGCCATTACACCCCCTTGTCAGTCAACAAGCACCAGAGGAAGTACTGGTGCCGTCTGGAACTGCCAAAGCGGACCTGCAACACAGTTGTGTCCACTAGCCACTATACTCACCGAGACTACCGGGGACGTGTATCTCTGGCAGACTTCCCACTGAGAGGATTGTTTGTGGTGAAGCTATCTCAACTGTCCCCGCGTGATGTGGGACGCTACCGCTGTGGCATCGGAGAGAGAAACAACAGGCTGTTCTTGAACATGAATCTGACCCTCTCTGCAGGTATGAGCTGATGGCTGATGGGCCACATGTAGTGAAGCCTGAGCTAGGAAGAAGGAGCAAGAGAAGGCTCCCAGGCCCAGCAAGGCTCTAAACCTTTGGAGAGCGCTGAGGGAAGGCTGGGCAGGGCAGGACTCTAAGAGGCAACCTTTCATTTCTGAAGGGACCTGCCTTCAGAAAGAGGGTAAATATTAGGAAGAACTTCCCAACCAAATGCAGGAGCAGTCCCACCAGGCCCACTCCCTGCCCCAGTGCTGTGGAGCATGTATGTGGTCAGAGCTCCAAACAGGCAGTGAATTAGAAAATGTGGCTTTTGCAGGTCCTGAAAGTTCTGGACATGCAGTGAAAGGACAGTACTGCAGGGCAGCTGTCACAGGCTGGACGGAAGAACTGGGGCAGTGCCATTCTACAACAGACCCTCACTCAACCCTGCAGCAGATATTTGACAGCTCCCAAGCCCAGACCCATGTGTCAGGTTCCAGAGAGTTGATTCAGAGAGAAGGGTTCTAGGCGATGAGAACCGCACTGCACTGGAGACCACGTGTTGGGAGCAAGGAGAGCAGAAGGGTTTCCCTGGCTCCACCCCTCTGCTGCCCCTGGCTACTCTCCAGGAACCCATGTTTTCTTCTTCCTTTTTTGAACAGCAACACCTGTTGAGCTGTGGGCCTCTAGGGAAAGGGACAGCATGGGGGACTTGGGCAGCTGGATAGACAATAGATGGGCCTGGGAGAAGGTATAGGAATATAAAATGTCAATATTTTCAAGAGACTGGAGAATATATCTGGGATTCCCACCTCTTTATTTTATCCCACATATTGGCCAAAGACTGCATCTTCTTTTTCTCAGTTTTTTTTTTCAGAGAGAGAGAGAGAGAATCAGTTTTATTTCATTCATTTTTTTCATCTGGCCTTTGTTTCTCTGACACTTAGTTCTGTATGTGGTGCTGGGGTTTGAACCCAGGTCCCTGAGTATGCCAGGCAAGCATGGTAACCACTGAATCACTGCTCCAGCCTCTTGCATCCTGTTTTTAGCAAATATACTTTTTTCAACATAGTCTTACATATTGGAGGGAATTGTTACATATTCATGCATATATAGATATTGACAAAGTAAGTTAAGGCCAATCCCAGTCCAAGATCCCCCCCACGTCATCCATTCCCTAATCTCCTGTCTCCTCTGTAATACCCCCACACTACAGATAGAAATGAACATATACATGTATGTTAATTTTGAAATTTCTGAGTTTCTCTGCCTGCCTGTGTATAATTTGGCTTCTTATGGGAGTCAAGTGTACCTAGCTATATTGATAACTCCCCTTATCCCTCCCTCCCTCCCCTTCCTGCCTCCTTCCATCTCTCACCTTCGTAGTTGCGGTTCCCCCAGCTTATGTGAAATTTCAACTTTGGTGGGTTTATTAATTAAACTTAACTAACTTTCATCCTATCTTAGGTTTTTTTTTTTTTTTTTGAGAAAAGGACAGTGAGAGAAAGAAACAATTTTTATTTAGTTTTTCATGTGGCCTCTGTTGTTCCAAGACTTTGTTGTGTACGCGGTGCTGGGATTTGAACTCACGTACTTGTGCATGCCAGGCAAGCACCATAACTGCTGAGCCACCTCTCCAGCCCCCTATCTTAGGTTTCACTGTAGCTTCCACATATCAGAGAAAACATTCGGCTCTTAAGTCTTGTATTTGGCTTGTTTCACTCAGAATAATTTTTTCCATTTCTGCCCATTTAGCTGCAAATGCCATGATATCATTCTCTCTAATAGGGTAGAACTCCAATGTATATATATACCATAGTTTTTGAATCCACTCATCCAGTGAGGGGCATCTGGATTGGTTCCATAGTTTAGCTACTGTAAATTGAGCTGCTATAAACATTGATGTAGCTTTGTCTCTGTAGTATACCGATTCTATCTCTTTTGGGAAAATACCCAGGAATGGGATAGTTGGGACATATGGTGGTTCCATCCCTGTTGGTTTTTTTTTTTTTTTAATAGAAAGCAAAGCATAGGGAAAAGAGCAGACTTCCCCCAGAGTGAGAGAAGGGGACAGAGCCCCCCATCCCTAGTTTTTTGAGGAGTCTCCACAGTGCTTTCCAGAGGGGCTGTACAATTCAGCAGTCCCACCAACAGTGTATTAGTGTTCCTTTCTCCCTACAGCCCCTCCAGCATCTGCTATTGTTCGTATTCTTCATTTTTGCCACTCTGACTGGAGTGAGGTGGAATCTCAGTGCAGTTTTGATTTGCGTTTCTCTGATTTTAGCAAACATTTTGAACCCAGTGTCCTTTGATAAATCTAGCTGGAGCCATGGTTAGCCTCTCCATGTGTTCTCCCTCTGCTGTTCCCACAGGTCCTTCCAAAGCCATCCCCATGGCCACTCTAGCTGCTGGTGAGCTGGTCACACCATCCTTTGGGACAGGATCTCCAGCAGCCAACAGATGCACCCCAGGAGCCACCTACACCCTAGAAGGACAGGGGACAGAATGGGACAGAGTTGCTCCAACTTCAGCAATGGGAAGACAACCCCCTGCAATAGCCAGGGCAGTAACTCCAGAGATAGGCAGTGGGGCAGAGGGTTCTATCAAGGCAACAGTTCCCACTCCAGAGAGTCCAACTTCAAAACTCAGAAGAGTGCCCAATATGACAGAGGGTGTTTGGGTGCAGGACATGCATAGCTTAGTCCCCACTCCAGAGAGTCCAACTTCAAAGCTCAGGATTATACCCAGTACAACAGAGGGTGTTTGGGTGTTAGGCACCCATAGCTTAGTGCCTACTCCAGAGAGTCCAACTTCAAAACTCACGGGTATGCCCAATACGACAGAGGGTGTTTGGGTGCAGGGCACCCATAGCTTAGTGCCCACTACAGAGAGTCCAACTTCAAAACTCAGGAGTGTGTCCAATATGACAGAGGGTATTAGGGTATGGGGCACCCATAGCTTAGTGCCTACTCCAGAGAGTCCAACTTCAAAACTCATGGGTGTGCCCAATACGACAGAGGGTGTTTGGGTGCGGGGCACCCATAGCTTAGTCCCCACTCCAGAGAGTCCAACTTCAAAGCTCAGGAATATACCCAGTACAACAGAGGGTGTTTGGGTGCAGGGCACCCATAGCTTAGTGCCCACTACAGAGAGTCCAACTTCAAAACTCAGGAGTGTGTCCAATATGACAGAGGGTATTAGGGTATGGGGCACCCATAGCTTAGTGCCCACTCCAGAGAGTCCAACTTCAAAACTCAGGAGTGTGTCCAATATGACAGAGGGTATTAGGGTATGGGGCACCCATAGCTTAGTGCCTACTCCAGAGAGTCCAACTTCAAAACTCAGAAGAGTACCCAATATGACAGACGGTATTAGGGTGTGGGGTACCCATAGCTTAGTGCCCGCTACAGAGAGTTCAACTTCAAAACTCAGGAGTGTGTCCAATATGACAGAGGGTGTTTGGGTGCGGGGCAACCATAGCTTAGTGCCCACTCCAGAGAGTCCAACTTCAAAACTCAGGAGCATGCCCAATACGACAGAGGGTGTTTGGGTGCAGGGCACATATCACTTAGTAACAAATATAGTTAGGGTCAGCCAGGGTAGAAGACAGATGACTACAAAGGCTGATAAACCAGGGGAGGAAACAGACAGGGTCAGAATAGCTCTCGATGAAACCAGGAGGACAAAAGGAACCATGAGTCCACCCACCCCCGTCTCAGAACAATTGGCCCAGGAAACGCTCCCAGAAGCAACACGGGCTTCTAAGCAAGGAGCCCTTGGCTCCACTAAAGAATTAACCCTAGCTACAGGCATGCAGACTTTGGACACCAACAGCACAGAGACAGTGTCTGTGGACAAAAGCACTGATGGAGACCTGGACAGCACTGTTGGAGACATGGGTCCCCAAGCAACGCCAAGTCATGGGCCAGCAGCAGATCCTCTAAGCCCCCCTGACGTGGAGTCCTCCATGAAGAAGTGAGCCCCAGGGCGCTCCTCTGGGTTGGACCCCACTTCTCCCATTCCCTGGCGAGCCCCTCTCTGCTCTCTTCTCTCCTTTTTACCTGTAAGCAGGAAGAAGGGCGGGGGTGGGGGGACAGGAACATCAAGCACCCTGGCCACTCAGGGTCCTTGCTGTGAGCATGCCCAGTATGTTCACATGGTCTGCAAGCAAATCTAAACAGTAAAATGATAGACCTTCAGGCTGGAACCTTCTGGACTTTCTCTTTTTAAGATGAGGAACAGAAGTTCCAGAGAGAGGAAGTGACTTACTGAAGCCACAAGGAGAGATTGTGGCAGAGAAAAATGCCAAACCCAGAATCCCTCCTCCCACTCGACCCTTTCTCACTAGGGCTCACAGTGCAGCCCACACAGGGGAGGGTGAGATAGGGCAAAGGATTTGGAGCTTGAGAACCTAAAGACAGCAGTTCTAGCCCCAGCTCTGCTACTAACCAGCTACGGGAACAGGGACAGCCAGCCAGCCTCAGTGTCTTTACCGGTGAAATAAGGGACATGGACCCTTTAATCTTCCATCCTCTCTAACTTTCCCTGTGCTCTTCCCACCCTCTCCTTGGCTTATTCCACTCCAGTGCTTTTCCTGAAGAGGCAAGCAGCTCTCGGATCCTGATTCCAGTCTCCACCGTGCTGGCCCCATTTCTGATTATGGCTCTAGTACTGTTGCAAATGAGGCTCTGGAGAAACAGGCCAGGTGAGTGGAATTTAAGTGGCCCCGAGGCTAGGGAGAGGAGTGCTCAGCCCCCTCCACCCACACCTCCAGGTCTGAGTCCTGTTAGAGCTGGTTCCAGGGCCAGGACTTTTCAATGTACAGCTAAATTGTAGCCTGAATCATCTCCCAAGGAGAAGCTTTTGGGAGATCAGCAGAACCTATGCTAACCACAGATGCCTTAGCAACCCCAGTGGCCGAGGGCAGGAGTACAGGGCTCAGCAGTCAAGCCAGACTGACTGCATGTGCACCCTGCTGCCAGCTCACAGCCATGTGCCAAGTTTAAATACTCCTAAAATGAGTGCTTCCGGTGAGTAAACTTGGTGAAGAAAGGGTGAGATTTTCCAGGGGCAAGCAGGGAGGCTGAAATCCTCAGAGTCAGACCTGCAAAGGCCTGGCCCCATCTCTGCTGTGCTAAAGGCTCAGTTGCTGGTCTTCCGTTTGGGGAAGTTCTCAGAAACTTGTGGTGCGTTGAGGAATGGAATTCAGTGCTGGTTGCCCCAGATTCCTCACAGCCTGCTCTGTGTCTTTGCAGCTCAAGAGGCAAAAAGGACACCCAGTATCACCCTGACTCAGATGACACATTTCCTAGAGCCGAACCTCCCACCAGTTCAGCTGCCCCGTGTGGAAAGGAAGATGCTGCAAGATGACTCTCCTACCCAGCCAGTCTGACTGCCCCAGCGAAGGACCCAGGACTCTCAGGAATGGAAAGATAAACAGCTCAGTCACCACAGAAGCAGGACCAGCACCAAGCTTGTGCATGACCCCAGCTCCCTTCCCACCTGTATGAAGAGAAGCTGAAGGAGCTGGGTTCCAGCTGGGGAAACAGAAGTTGACCATCTTGGGCCCCCGTAGGTCAAGCATTGCCCTCAGCCAAAGATAACAGAATGACTCAAAGAAGGCTTTGAGAAAGGACTATTACACACTGGAAGAGGTCACCTAGGAAAAGTGCAGAATTCCCAGTTCCTGAATGTTTGAAAATGTGAGAGGCTTCTGATCAATGTAGAAGGTGACAGCTTCTCATCACTCCCAGCCCTCCCTGGGAGCCCCCTTTTCTGCCATTAGTACTCAGCCTGCTACTCACATTTAAGAATATTCCAGTACACCCGTCTTGCCTGCTCGTGCACAGTCTAAGCTGCTTTACAGCAGTAACTGTGTTTTACCCATCAATGTCCCCAGAGAAGTTCCAGCTCAGTGGGATGCTAATAAATAATCTGTGACTGATTGACGGGGAGAGGACACAGGCTCAGTGACCTCTGGGGATGCACCTAGGCAAGTGCTCTGCATCTCCTTGTGTCTGTCCCTTGGCTTGGGAGTCCCCTAAATGCCCCTATTGGCAGGTGGTTTCTACTCTGAGACCAAGGGGAAGAACACTGGCTCCTCCCATCATCTCTCCCCATTTCGCTCTGTTTTCATTATGCTGTGGACCTTTTCAACCAGCCAAGACTTTCTGGACTTTTCCTAAATTCATGGAGGAAGAAAGCATTTTTTTAAGTAGATTTTTTTCCTTTATAAAGCTCCTCTTGTTCAACTGCTTATAAATCCTTGAAATCGCAGACTGTTGATGAAGCTGGAAAGTGGTTTTGGGGAATGGGGTGGGTTCTGACTTAAAACGGTATCACTCATGACTCTAGGGGAACTTTTGCTCCACCCTTGACCCCACTCTCTTTTCAGGAATCACATCTGCTCTTTTCCTCTCCCTCACGTGTTAGCAAAGCCATCTGCACTCTGAGTTTGGACAAAGCAGCTCTTGAGCAACGGAAGCAGAAGGGAAAGAAAGGCTCCAATAGCGAGTTGAGAGCTGTCAGATAGACATTTCCAGAAGGCTCAGCCCTGCCTCTGCTTCCTAAGCTGTAAGCAGCATCAGAAGTCCTTCAGTGATACCTCCTCATATCTGGTCCTGGACCAAGGAAACCAAAGAGATGCAGTCTTCATGGTTTGTGAGAGAGAGAAGTAGAGAAGTTGTAGGCAATTGACCAAATGGAGCCGTAGAATTTCTGAGCTAATAAATCCTTAAAGATTCAGTTTAAAACCCTCAGTCTAGAAGAGAGGAAACTGAGGCTCATTGGGGGAGTCACCGGTTTAAAGTCATTCAGTTAACCCAGCTGGTGATGGCAGAGTGAGGACTAGTAGAGAACCCATGCCCTTGGCCTTTTCAGCATTGCTAAGTGATGTAACAAAGCAAAACTCGCCATCAAAAGACCACAGTCATGCTGGGCACAGTGGCACATGCCTGCAATCCTAGCAGCTCAGAAGGCTGAGGAAGGAGGATTACAAGTTCAAAGCCAGCCTTAGCGAGACCCTAAGCAGCTTAGCAAGACCCTGTCTCAATATAAAAATTAAAAAGAATTAAAAAGGACTGGGGATGTGGCTCGGTGATTGAGCATCTCTGGATTCAATCCCTAGTACCAAAAACAAAAAACAAACAAAAAAAAAAACCCCAAAAAAATACAGCCATCCTTCTAGACTAATGCCTGTTATCTCTGACACCTGCCTAAAGAATTTATAGAGAAACAGCATTATTCTATTCAACCAGTAAAAAGGCCCTGATAGTCACATTATTCAGTCAAGGCCGCTCGACTCATTGGTGGCAGGGATGGGTCAAGAAGTCAGGCTGTTTTCTCCACCTAGCCAGTGTTTGCCAGGGGCAGCCACGGAACACCGGAACACCGGCTTCTCAGGATGTTAAGAGGTGTTCGGAAGAAAAGAAGGTTTAGTAGATCAAAGAAGTTCGGGAAATGCTAAGTTAAACAACAAGCAGATCGTCTAAGCAGGAACTCGCGAGCCTTTAATATACAAAGGCACATTGTGAATAATCCTGGGTGTGCGTCTTTATGTGTGTTTCCCAGGCAAGTTGGATTCATGTTTGGAGAAGCCATCTCATGGGGAAGGCTGGTGTGCTAAACCATGGGTTGGCTGGCTCTTTCTGTAAAGAGGCAGACAGTAAATATTTTAGGCTATGCAGGCTATGCAGCCCCTGTGGCAGCTGCTCAGATCTGTGTGTGCAGCATGAAAGCAGCCCGAGGCAAAACGGAAGTCAACAACTGGGGCTGGGTCCCTCTACTCCTTGAAGAAACAGAAATCAGAATTCGCCCTTGAGCTGTAACTTGCCAATCCCTGTGTTAAGCCATTAGACCACCCAAGACTCTCCTGGACTCTGATCCGATCCTCCTCAAGAGCTTTCTGGCTGCCTTCTCTAGGACCTCTCCTTCCTTCCTCAGAATAGCTCTGATACTTTCTATCTAGAGTTGAGCAGCTAGAATGTCCTGTCTGGCTGCCCATTTGGGTGGGCAGGAGGGGACCTGTCTAGCAAGGAGGTTAGCCAAGTGACTGGAGCCAGAAGAGGGTACAGAAGTAAGGGTGTTTTAGAGAAAGCTGAGATCCACCAGTGGCAGAAGCCAGTACAAGTTCAAAGAGCAGCAAGCCAGTGCAGAGCCAAGATCAATCCCAGGGCCAGAGGAGACCGAGATAAGATCTGAATAGAGTGTGCAGGAATGAAAGCAGGGTAGCCTGTTTATCAACTGATGAGTGGCTGGGTCAGGAGCTTCTCTTAAAGGGCCTGAGGCAAGATCCATAGAGCCAGCCAACTGCACCACTTGGTATGGTCAGAGATTTCATCTTTTTGTTTCATCCTATATCCCTGGTAGTACAGTGTCCCCACCACTGAGATGAGGGACAAGGAAATATCAGTAGGCTAGAATCAGGGAAACCTTCATGTGGATCTCTAAATCAGGGTACAGGGAAGCCACTGATTGTCATAGGATCAAGCAGCTTCCCAGGTCAGGGCTCTCTAGCACTCCCCTCCTCCTGCTAAATTCTGCTGCTGCTTGTCATGTGTCTCTATACAGCACCTTCTGTATCACTTTTGATGTGACAGTTCTGAAAGGTAGGCATGATTGTTCCCATTTTACACATGAGAAAACTGAGGTCCAGAGAAATCAAGTAGTCACACTACCAGGGAGAGGTGCAGTTGGGACTTGCATACACCATCCACTCCCCAGCCTATATCCTCGATTGCCAAGCTACTCTGGCTCCCTTCTTTCAGGGATTTCTAGACTGGGCATCTGTTCAGGTGCTTTTCTGCTTTGTGTTCCACAGGTTGCTTCTCTCTTTTAGTTTGCACAATCACTTCCAGTAATTTGTTCTTTGTAGTCACCTAACCAGCTTATTCCTGTCCTGACCTAATGAAGCATAAAAATTAAGTCCTGAAAGCTAAAAATTCAGGCACCAGCCTTGAGGTCCCTGCTGGCATTCGTACAAGTAGAACTCAGATCTTAAATGATCTAAACAGGTGTCCACCTAAGGTTACTCAGGGCAAATGCTTGACCTTAAGCCAACTTCTCACTGTCCTCTGCTAGCACTTGGGGGGTTGCTGCTTCTCCTCTAATAGCCAATATGGTCTGAGAAATACACGATCTGCTCACCAGCAGCTTCCACCAAACACAGAGGAAGGTGCCTCCACAGAAAGTCCCACAATGCACTTTGGCCGAGTAGACATGGAGTATCTGATTACACCCTACCAGTGCAGAGACCCCAGAGCTGAGAACTTGATGAACATTGAATGGAGAATGGAGACTGCATGGTCACCGTACTGTCCATTTGTCATTAAGTGATACATCTTGGTTTAAAAACGCTGGCCCTCCCAATGCTTCACCACTGCCCACTCTCCATAGGGTCAGCTGAAACCCAGGTGGACAGCAGAGAAGTGTCAGTTGCAGGAGGGCCCCATCCATACCCCTGGAGGCATATGGAACTCCCTGCCTGAGTCACTGTGCCATCTGGCCACCATTTGCCTTTTGGTCCCACTTCACTGAAGACACACGTCCTCGGATTAGGATCTAGGCTCTTTTATGTTCCAGCCTTTTCAACCTCTGACCTACTTTGCACTCCTCACCTATCTGCCTCCTCTGTCTAGAACTACTAGTTCCGCTCTGAGCGTGGAGGGTCAAACAAAGGCCAAGTCTCCCCCTGATATTCAAATTCCTGTCTCCTTTAAAGAGGAGGGAGAGAGCCAGAGCTACCAAGTCCAAAGTGTTTTCCAAGTTGCCATAAAGTTGTTGCAATTCACTTGTGACAAGAGAACAGAGAAAGGGGATCAAAAGGGTTTGCTTCTTTAGGGCCTGGCATGGAAAGGTCATCTGGTTAGCAAATGCAACAGACCTGAATTCTTCATTTCCAGCTCCCTCCTCACCCACCTCCTCCAGTGTAGTACAAACAACTAAAAATTACTTGCAGTAAGTATTACCAGGAAGAAAGAGACTCCCCATCTACAGATGGGAACACTGAGGCTCAGATGGGCACATGCTGCAGGGGATTACATGGGCAGTTTTCTAGTGGCTGCCTGCCAGGCAGACCTTGGGCTGCAGGCCAGACTCAGACCAGGAACAAGGAAACAGTCAGTCTTCTGAGGGACTCCAGTGGCTTATAAGAGAGGCTGGGCCCTGTTACTTGACACTCACCTGTTGACTTTGGATGTCTACTCCCAAAATTCTTCCTCCTTCCGCTCCTCCCTAGCCAGGGTGTGGAGGTAAGAAAGGGCAGGAGAGTGGTTTGGTAACCTGAGAAATGGTGTGCTCATTTGTGTCTGCCTCTCAAGACCAGAGAATAAAAAGCTCCTGGTAGCCTGGAGGCCAGCTCCAAAGGGGAATCAAGATACCTTTGGGGCCACAGTCAATTTTCCATTTCTAGGTTCTTTGGTGCTCAGCTTTGGGGCTTACGCACAGTGACAGCCTCCTTGAAGCAAGACAGGGTCAGTCCCTGGGGCAGTCTCTGCCTGCAGTCCTCTTCCAGTCAAAATGCTCTTGCAGCCCCTCCACCCAAGAACAAGTGCCATTTTCACTGTCTAGTTGGGAGTCAAATGAGCTAGGAAAGCAGGCAAGGGACTTGACATCCAGACAGTGACACGGAGCAGATAGTCGAGCAGAAGGAAGTGATCAGGGTGTTCATTTGGGAAAAACAAATGATCAGAGGCTCACATGCATATGTTTGAACAGTAAGTCACCCCTCCCATACTATTCAAAGACTGGAGCTACGAACCTGGCAACAGCTTTCTCTTCTTTCATATCCCCGCCCCCAACCACCCAGCTTAACATCCTTTGATTTTTTTACTCATTGAAATGGTTCTACCAGATTGTAGATGCCATGTCCTGAATTCCTTTGGAATGAGCCTGGAAAGCTCCTATACCATCACCCAGCAGTCAGGTCAATAGGGAATCTTTTATAAAGAGTTCTCCTCCCTTCTGCACCTGTTCCCTAATAGAAAGACTCAGTTAAGGAAAAGGTTTGGGCCTTCAAACCCAAGTCTGGGCTCACAAACTCTCAAAACATTTCCCCCAGCCCTGCCTGCTAGACTAGTCCAGTTCCAACTCTTCTAGCTGGGTTCCAAGCAGTGCCGCACTTAACCTGTTGCTAGCCAGCAGCACTCTGGTTGCCAGTTGGACAACAAGAGCAATAGTTCCCACTTCGTGCTCTACGCCCCCAACCCAAAAGGTGGAACTGGAACAGGAAGAAAACATGCTGCACTCCTGTCCATGCACAGTTAGGGCCAAGAAGCACACTACCATTATCTGTTGATGGGCAAGTGGCCACCGTGATATGACCAATTCGAAGCAGCCAATATCCTTAAAAATGGTAGAGAGGATGCTATTTGGCTTGGTCAGATCTTCTGTCACATGCTATTTTTCAGTGATTAATACTAAAATGACTGCATGTTCTAGGCTTAAGGGGGAATGCTGGATTACAGGGCTGACTGATCCTGGATTAAACATTGACTCCAAACAAGGGTTAAACATTGACCCAGGTAAAGACCCACAGATAGGAGCAGAGAGATGGCAGCAAACTGCATTTCATCTGTTCATTCTTATCTCACTTGCCTGGCAAAAGCAGCACTCATAAGAACCATCCAAAAGGAAGCATGCTAGATGGGTGGTGGAGAGTGGGAATGGACTACAGGCTTGGGATTCCCCTCCTCTGTTGATCACAGAGTCAATCCGTGCTTCTCAAGCAACAAGCTAATAATGACAGCTTGACAGTTGGGTCTCTGTGGGTCTGGGAGCTTGGCCCTCTCCAGGCCTCTCTGGATCAACTGATGGTGTAAATGGAAAACCTCTGCTGTCTGTGGAAATCCTAATGCAAAAGAGTCTTCCTGAGAGTGAAGGCTTTGGGAAGTGGAGGAAACTGACCAATGCCCGCAGATCTTGGTTAGAGACCCATCTATGTCATTCCCTAACCATGCGCACTGGACGTGTCATTGCACTTCTCTGCCCTCTGATCTTCATCATTCACTGGTGAATCACTCTCAGTTGGGAAAGCCTGGGCTGTCCTGTTTGTTTGATGTTGAATCGTAAGCACCAGTTAGATTCCCACCCCTGTGCATATTATACTTAATCTTTATAACATCCTTGTGGAGTTAGGATAATTAGGCCCAAGGTCCTTGGCTAGCAGATGGCAGAGCTTGGATGTGAACCAGGCAGCTAGGTGCAGAGCTCATTCCCTCTCCACATGGCTGCACAGTCTCTCCATGCTGGCTACTGCCTGGCTCCTGGGGTTCTTTGACAGTGTTGTATGTGGGTGATGATCCTCAATTATGTGTCCTTGGGTACAAAGATGCACATTCCTGCATGGCTCTAATCTCCCCAGACTTTTAGTTGGTTTGGTCAAAGTAGGTATTTATGGGAGGCTTAAAATTAGGATGTAAAAATCTACATCCTAATCCCAGGAACCTACAACTGTGATCTTATTAGGGGAAAGTATCTTTATAGAAGAGATCAGGGGCTGGGGCAGTGGCTCAGCAGTTATGACGCTTGCCTGGCATGCGCAAGGATGGCGAGTTCAAACCCCAGCACCACATACACAATGAAGTCTCGGAGGAACAGAAGTCACATGAAAAACTAAATTAAAAAAAAATTGTTTCTCTCTTTCTCTCTCTCTCACTGTCCCCTCTTAAAAAAAAAAGAAGAAGAAGAAGAAGAGATCAGGTTCAGGATATTGAGTTGAGGACATCATCCTGGATTATCACATTATCACAGTGAGCCCTAAATGTCATTATGAGTATCTTCATAAGAGAGAGGTAGAAATACTTCAAAGACACAGAAGGCAAGGTGACCATGGAGACAGATTGGAATGATGCAGCTGAACACCACAGAACACCAAGGAATGCCAGCAGCAGCCAGAGCTAGAAAAGCCCCCATTGGTGACCCTGCTGACACCTTGGTTTCAGACTTCAAGCCTCCAAGAGTAAGAGAGAATATGTTTCTGTGGACTTAAAGCACCAAAGTTGTGATCATTTGTTTTAACAGCCTCAAGAAACTAATAAACAGTGCTCAGTCGAAACAGAATCTAAAACTGGAAGGATCTTGGAAACTGTTCTCTCATTTTAATACATGAAAAACCTGCAGAGCTAAAAGAGAAAGAGATTTAGGAAAGATCACTCAGCAAGTTAGAGGCAGAACTAGGACCAGGACACAGGTGTGCTGACCTCAGACCAGTCTCTCTGAACCTCACCAGACACTGACTTGGACCAAGTCCTGAAGTCATGGAAGACAAATGGGAAGCTGAGCTATTCTTCTTTCTTTCTTTCTTTTAAGAGAGAGGAACCATGAGAGATAGATAGAGAGAGAGAGAGAGAGAATCAATTTTATTTAGTTTTTCATGTGGCCTTCATTGTTCCGACGCACTGTTGTGTACGTGGTGCTGGGATTTGAACCCACATCCTGGCTCATGCCAGGCAAGCGCCGTAATCACTGAGCCATTGCTCCCACCCCCTTGTATATTTTCTTGTTACTTTGAAAAAGGAGGGCATAGTTTGAACAGATAAAATGATGCAAGTTTTGGAAATCGTATATGCCACCATGGCTGTCATTATTACTACTAAATTAGGTGGTTGGACCCTCCGGTCAGTCCCTCCTCCTCCAGGGATAGATACAGGGCCGTTGGGTTCCAGATGGGGAAACCACAGTATTAAAGGGGAAGCTGCCAGTGTGTGGTTGAGCCCTAAATAGGTCACAGGACTTTGACTTCCTGGCTCTTCCTGGGTTCTACCTTTCACTGGCCCCCTTTCCCTTAGCTGGAGCTGTGGAATAGAAGGTCTTTGCGTACAGGGGCACGTGTGCGTTATGTACCTGTGTATCAGTGCACACATATGTATGTCTGCCAGTCTGCTAAAACAGTTTTGGATGCCACTGGGAATATGCACCAGGACATGATTTGGAAGCTACTCGTCACGATGGGATAACAGAATACGGAAGGAGATCTGTCCCCTCCTCCAGGCAGCATGAGAGGCACTAATGTAATGGATGTGCTTCCCTCCCTCCCACAGCCTTTGCCCATGAAGTTTTCATACCCGTTTCTGTTGCCAGCCCAGAAAACTAGACACAGGTTATTCCCTGCTTCGGGGGACATAGATTACTGAGAAATAAGGAAACATGCCCTACAAGTACCTTGACTACTGAGTTCAAAACGGAGAGAGATTTAAGACAGAAAACTTTTGAAAAGGGCTGCATCTGGCAGTAACAGGCTTGTCCTGTCGCTGTCCCTGCACATCTCCATCTCCCTTTATATCCTACCCACCCCAAGATATCCATCTTGGAGCTGGGAAAGGAGCAAAATTACTAAAAATGTAGAACTTAGTTATTAATGTGTCTTTGTGCCCTCCCTTCCACCACCATGGAGCTGAGCCCAGGCTGCCATAGAAAAGAAGGCTCAGTGGTTATGCAGCTTACCTGGCATGCACAAGGACGCTGGTTCAAACCCCAGCACCACATGCACAACATAGTGTCGGAGCAATGAAAGCCACATGAAAAACTGAATAAAATTTACTCTCTCTCTCTCTCTCTCTCTCACTATCCCTCTCTTTCTTTAAAAAAGAAAGAAAAGAAAAGAAGGGATTAACAATAGCAGATATCCAGATGGATTTGGAAATTCCAGAGCCTAGGGGACCTGCAGCTAGTCTGTCCTCTGTAAACCTTTGGTGGCCCACAGACTTGCTAATATCCATTACACCCACAATTATCTAGGGATACTGGGACACATGACTCACTGCATGAGATCTCCCAAAGGCCTCAGAAAAATGCAGATTGGAGTCAGGCACAGAGGTGCCTATAACCCTAGTTACTCAGGGAAGAAACTGAGGGAGGGATCACAAGCTCAAGGACAGCCTGGGCAACTTAGTGAAGCCCTGTCTCAAAATTAAAAAGGCTGGAGATGTGGCTCAGTGGTAGAGCTCCCCTAGGCTCAATCCCCAGTATTAAAAAAAAAAAAAAAAATTGAACACCAGAAGGGCAAGGGAGGGCTGAAGGCCTGGAAGTCCTACTGAAAGGACACATAGTGGACCACAGTCCTCTTGGAATGAGTAGGAATAAAGACCCACTGACCGGGCAGGACAAGTCACATTTCAGTAGGCAAAACCATTTCCTCTTGGAGCACAAGGCCAACTTAGAGCAGCATGATAAAGCATGTGGCCAAAAATAATGGGCCACTCCCTCTCCCTGCCCCACAGTGAAAGACCACCCCAGAGGAGAGAAGGAAGACAGAAAGGAAAGAAAATTCAGAGTAAGCATGAATTTTAA
Organism: Aplodontia rufa; assembly: GCA_004027875.1. Classification (NCBI taxonomy): domain Eukaryota; kingdom Metazoa; phylum Chordata; class Mammalia; order Rodentia; family Aplodontiidae; genus Aplodontia; species Aplodontia rufa. The sequence goes on along the minus strand of PVKS010007743.1, from coordinate 48,725 downwards.
ATCTGGAATGAAGTGACTAAGGTACTGAATTGGACCAAGTTTACCTGAAAGTGGCTATGGAGCTTTTTTTTTCTAACATCAGTCAGATTATAAGTTTAAGGTATGAAATTAAACTCCATAATAAAAAACAGCTTCTTTTTTCGTCATCCAAATCTATGATTGTGGGTTAATACATTAGCATGAGTAAGTGGTTAGCTAAAATCAGACCACACTGACTTCACTTTTACTCCGTGGTTCTGTTTTTTCTTTCTCCTTCCCCTTCTGGGGCTTGACCTGCAGGACTGCAGAGAGATCCAGGTCAGCCCTGCACAGGTAGGACCGGGCAAGAGTTCTGGAGTGTGGAAGGGGATGTGTGTGTGTGTGTGTGTGTGTGTGTGTGTGTGTGTGTGTGTGTATTGAGGAGTGGGCTTCACTTGTGTGACACAGGATAGCTAAGAATATTTGGGGAACACCTGGAATCATGTCATGTCCTGGGAACACGCCGTGGACTAACTAAAGGTGAGAAGTGGCTGCTACTTCAACCCGACAGGAAGAAGCCATCCTTGGTGTGGCGCTGAGCCCAGGCCCTTACAATACTCCATAGCCAGCCCAGCTTCAGGGCAGCCCAGAAGCAGCCAGAATCTTTAATCCCTCCAGTAGTGAAAAGGAAGAACCGCAGTGGGCCAAGTTCCTGGAAGCTCAGTCGGGCAGTTTCTGGAAACTCTGAGGCTGGTAAAAGGGGTTTTGCCGAAGGTGTGTGAAGGGTGAGTGGGTTCCCTAGCGACTGGGCATGTGAAATCAAGGACCATGAGAGCCACTTGGGCTGCCTCAACCCCATTGAATGAATGTCAACTTCACACCACGCACCGAGGCAAGCATTTTACATCTGATACCTGGCTATCTCCTATATCTGTAAACGTGTATTGTTGTCCTTATTTTCCGGGCGAAAAGAAATATGAAGGAGCGGCAACTAAGGTCTTGTAGCTAGAAAGTGTCACAGCAGGATCTTCATGTTTGACTCTGCCTCATATCCTACAACTGTAATGATGAGGATTCCCAAGAGACAGACTCTCCCCAAAGTCAAGGAAAAGCAAATGGAGCCAGTCAGGAAGGCTGAAATGAAAGAAAAGTAGGGATCTGAGTCACGTGCCCTGGCTGGCCGCCTTGCCTATGGGAGAGTGGCCCTTTAAGAGCCCAGGTGTGGGTCAAGCACTGAGCACAGTTTCGGTTTTGGTAGCAGCAGTATCCAGTGCCCTGCTGGCAGCTTCTAGAGAGGCAGGGGTTGCACAGACTGGCCGGCAGCCTGTACCCCTGAAACTGGATCAACAGGAGAGGAGGAAGTAGCTAAACGTAAGTGTGGCTCCTCTGAGATCCCGGGACAGGATGCTATCTGGGATGGCAGCTGAGTCCCACACAGCCTCACAACGGTGCAGTGAGGAGGACAAGGGGGCAGACTGTGTGGCTGTGTGTGTGTTTGGGGAAGTAGAGGTGCATTTCCCAGCAGGGCGAGTAAGGACGGACATGCATGTGGAAGCCCCCATCTTTTTCTGCAAAATATCAGCAGATGAGAAGGATGATCTGTGGTCACCATATGTAGTTCCTCCTTTTACTCCCCCACCATCTATTAGCTGTGACCTTAGGCAAGTCACCTCATCTCTCTGAGCCTCAGTTCCTAAATCTGTAAAATGGGGATATAAATAACACATCACTCTGGGTCAATCTGAGTTCAAATAAGAATAGATGTGAGAAATACCTTTGTGACCTCTAGAGCTAAACAACAATTGTTCTGTACATTTTAGTTTAGTTCAATCATTCCAGGATTTATTGAGCACCACATAGATCTGGATTCAGATCATGTGTATAAAATGCTGGGACGTAGTGAGACCTCTTCTAGTCGCTGAAATTTTGTTTGCAGCTTCCTGGGGGGCATGTTTAGTCACCTTTTCTGGGTTTCAAAGAGTTTCTGAAATCCTTTCTAATTGCAATCCAGCTTTGCCTCAGAAAATTCCTTCCACCTGAGACATAGGTAGGTATCATAGCATCGTCCTGCCCTTGCTCCAAGTGAGAAAAATGAGGTCTTCCCACAGTGAGGTTGGGCACAGCCGCCTCCCAGGCACAGGTGGCATCCCCAAGCCCTGATGCATGTCCTGGGTCTGCAGCCTTCCTTCCCCTTGCCCATCCTGAGTCTCCACAAGCCAGACATGCAACCTGCAGACACAAGGGCAGCAGCTGGTCAGCCCGCATCCCCTGCCCCCGGCTCCCCTGGTACAATCACCACAGTGCCTCGCAGTACCCACTGCACTCATTCTTTGTATAACATCCTTTGCCATCATTTTGATTCTTCACTAGAGAAGTTACAGCTTCCTTAACATCTGGAGAGGGACAGTGCCAATTTCAGGGGGTTGGGTAGCAGTTATCTGACAACTGAAGCTAGAGGGTCTTCCAGGGCCATATCTGGAGCTCTCTGTCCTTGCTTTTCCCTGCCCCTGGATGTGGTGATAGCTCAGAAAGAACTGAGCCGGAAGACAGGAGAGCAACTTGCTCTGGGATCACGGCCTTTCTCTTAGCACCGTGGCTCTCCGCGGTCTTGGTTTGTGAAGTGTGATCATGTTGGCTTCCATTTTGCAAATCTACTTACTCTTGGCTTTCATAGTTTTATTTCATTCCCACAAAATAAACCTGAGAGATAGGCAGGGTAGGTATCACGATCCCATTTTGTAGCAGAGGAAATGTGAGTTGAGGAAAAGTATGAGCTTATGTGAGCAACGTAAAGTCACCCAGCAAGTACGAACGATGACTTGTAGGGATGCCCATTCGGATGCAATTATGAGAATATTTAGATATCACCTAAAAAGGAATTACCTAACCTAAAAAAATTATAGATGAGCATCTGAACCCCAAAAAATTCAAAAACTGAAATGCTCTAAAACATGGAACTTTTTGAGAGCCAAGATGACACAAGTAGAAAATTCCGTACCTGACCTCAGGTGATGGGTCACAATCAAAGCACAAGTGCACTAAAAATGTTGTATCAATTACCTTCAGGCTTTGTATATATGGAATATATGATGCTAACGCGGATTTCATGTGCAGACTTGGGTCCCATTCCCGTGATATTTCATTATGTATGCACAAACATTCCAAAATTTTAAAAAATTCAAAATACTTCTGATCGCAAGAAGTTTAGGTAAGGGATACTCAGCCTGGATTAGCTAAGCATTGCATTCAGCAGACATTCTCACCTATGTCTCGCCCTCTCTCTGCGTGGGCTGGGGCTGCGGTCTTAGAGTCTCTGGCATTGACATACATAGTTTGGTAGAGGAGAAAGATGCTTTGGCGTGGATGCACTCGGGTGTAGGAAACAAATATTACATGCCCTACACGCGGTAGATGCTAAGTTAATAGCAGCTAACATTTTTCAGGAAGAAATTTCTCTCTCGGTACCTACTGCTGGATCCAGGTGTCTCTTCGCAGGAACTGCCTCTTCTGTGTAAGGTACAGAGAATAGAACTAACCCTTTTCTCTAAGATTGGATATCCTGTTCCTTCTTGTCCCCACTGCTTCCTCTCATCGGCAAGACTTTTTAGGGTACAGCAGAGTGGCTAAGAGACAGCACTCTTGATTCAGAATTCTGTCTCAATCACTTAGCAAACTTGGACAAATTTCACTTATTTATTTATTTATTTTTGGTATCAGGGATTGAACCCAGGGGTGCTTAACCACTGAGACACATCCCCAGCCCTTTTTATTTTTTTATTTTGAGACAGCGTCTCACCAAGTTGCTGAGTTTGGCTTTGAACTTGCAATCTTGCTGCCTCAGTCTCCCAAGCCCCTGGGATTACAGGCGTGTGCCAGACAAATTTCTCACCCCTCTGTGCCTCAACCTCTCACCTGTGAAATGGAATTGCCCACTTTATCTTACCTTCTAGTGCAGTCGTGATGATTAAACCAGTTAACACATGCAAAGCACACAGAAAGAACCCAGTGTGCTCTTCTAAGCTTGTTCCCAGTGCTTGTCTCCTCTCTCAACCATTGTAGCCCAATCTGAAAAGCTCACCCCAAGTCTTGAAAAGATGCCTGATGAGCAGCCTTCAATTCTCCTCTCACTCACTGACAGAAAGAAATAGAAGGCTGCATTGATTTTAAAGAGGAGAGGGAGAAAGAACTAATGTTTTTAAAGCCTGTTATCGCACTAAGGACTTCATTTATGCTGTTCAGTTTTATCCTTCTAGCAACAATCTGCATGAGGTACAGTTATCTTGTTTACCAATGAGGAAGTTGCAGCTCAACAGGTTTAAGTAGCCTGCCCCAAATCATCCAGCCACCAAGCTGAGGAGTGGGTGCTTTGTGCCACTCTCAGTCAAGTGCACAGCAGCCATGAAAGTCAAGCGTGCGGACCCCTCCCCACCATCCTGTGAGTAATTATAACGTCTTACCATTGAACAGCGCTTGACACTATTTAAAGTGCTCCCATGAACATTATCCCATCATCCCCCCCATATCCTCCCATCCTAAACGCTAGCCCTTCAAGCTAGAGGAGTCTAGGACTATTTATACCCATTCTACAGACGATGGCGTTGAGCCAATATAGTTTGCTCAAGTGATAGAACTCTCCTTTTGTAGTCCATGGTAGAGCAGAATACTGGACCTTTGGGTTCTCTTACATCCTCAAAGCTCCCTCCTCATTCAATTCTTTCCAAGCTCACTCTAGTCTGCGCTCAACCATGGAAGATAAGAGTGATAGTCTTGAGTATATTAGGGAAGTTTCTCTTCCAGAAGCAGAGGAAGGAACTGTTCAGCCCAGGCCAAGAAAAACTGCTCGCCAGCTAGGTCAGACATCCCCGACGCCTCGGACCTCCAGAACTTCATGCTCCTCCAAGTTCACACTCAGCAGCTGTCAGAAACTGCCAATTTGGTTTCCGGTCTTCTTAGGGGGTGTTCTCTGTCCTCTCTGAGGCCCCTGGGACTAGGAAAACGCCACCGACCATCTCCAGGTCTTAAGCAGATTGAGAGCTCAGATGGCTACAGTGTTATAAAAACACAAGGCTCACCAAAAGGCCAGCCGGGACCCAGGCCCAGGTGGCCCCTCTTCCTTCGAAAAGCGAGGAACCCTGAGATTAGACGATTTGAACTCCATGCTATGAGAGCTGAAGAGCTATCACTTTAACTGCAGGGCACTTAGCTCAATTAATTTTATAAAGAGACAAACACTATTGTTCAGCATGGATAGTACCCTTGCCACAATCCTCAATTATGGAGACATATGTTTTAACTATGTCAGGTACTAACTTAGTAAGCGGGGAATGACTTACACATCTCAGCCTCACCAGTGAAAAAACTACAGACTCCTAGTTTAAGGACCAGTAAAGGCATCTTCAAGCGTGATATAGTAACATATGTATAATCCAATAGGACAGATCCCTCCGCCCATGCAAAGAGTGACAATGGGGTGGCGACCCAAAATTCCAATTCTGACATGGGTCTTGGGGTCAAGAGGCTCTCTAATCCTTAGACTTCCCATCTGCAACACGAAGATAATAATATCTACCTCTTGGGTTTCTGTGCTGATGGACAAAATCATATAAGAGAAAAAAACTACCAAAATATCTGAGCACAATAGTTACCAAATAAGCTCTTTCTTTCCTTCCTTCCTGAGGCAAATTCTTTAAATCCAGTTTCAGACATCCTGCAATTGAATTGAGACTTGAATTGCCTGGGCTTACGAAAAAGTCTGGCTGAGATGAATCCCAGGTTCTTCAGTTGCTACCAAAAAAAATTGTGCTCTAAATTTTAGCTCTGGGCAACATAGAGTTCCTATTCCTGAGTGCATCGGTGCCCTCTCTTGCCCACTATCCCCCTGGGACACTGGATGCTGCTTCTGCACCAAGGCCACCCTCTGCCAGGTTTGCCCTTCCTGCTGAGCAGGCCTGATGCTCTCACCCCTGGCTTGAGAATGTGCAGAAACTGTATCCACACATGTCCCTCTTGCACGCAGACATTCCCAGCCATCCAAATAAGCCACAGAGCGAGAAGAAGCCTGGACCCCAAGTCAACTCTCACCTTGAGAACCCTGGCATCTGACCCTGTTAATATGGGGCAAGTCACTTTACTAATCCAGAGGAGGGGATACATCCTCCAGCTGAGCCCACAAAATGTTAGGAAGCTTGCTTCTCTGCTGGTGAGAACGGGAATGAGAACCTGTTTTTTGCTGCTGTGGGTTGGGCCTCTTAAAACTACGCGATGTTTGTCTTCCTACTGGCAACCTGTGCTTGGGGCCAAGCACAAATGGCAAACGGTGGCTTCCCAAGGACTTCACAGCCAGCCTGTCCCAATTGTGTGGGAAAAAAATAGGCTTCCCAGCTGCTCCTGCCTGGGAAGTCTCACCACGCAGGTGTCCCCCAGCAGTCCCTGCACATTCAAACTGGGCTGACTCTGGCATTTGGCTAAGGTCCCACTCCAGGAGTTTATGACTGGTCAGGTGCGAAAGGTCTGAAGCAATTAACTGGACTCAAGAAAGCTTCGAGTTGCCACCTGACATCCATATCTGACCCTATCCCCTCCCCTTACTCTTCCAAAGAACTAGGGAAACAGAATACCTTTATCTACACAAGGAAATAAAAGGACTCCTTGCTGGGAAATTCCCTGACGGAAAAGAAATTACCAAGATAAACAGTGCTATTGCCTTTGGCCCAAGACTTGAAGGAAGTCTCTGGGAACAGGAGCTGGGGCCAAGGCAGAGATAATGTCCAACTCCCTCTTTCCTCAGCTTCCTTATCTATCTTTATGAGCACTCATTACTGCCCCTGGCTTGTTATTATTGTTTTTTCTTTTAACGCTCTTTGTCATATACATTCCAAAGTTGAAAGTCTGTCAGGGTCTGCTGATAGACTCTCTTCTTCCCTTTCCTCCCCTCCCCTTCCCTCCCTTTCCCTTCCTTTCTCCTTCCTTCCCTTCTCTTACCTAGACTGCAGTGCGGGTTCTGAGGATAGCTGCAGTCAGGTAGGGCCCTGGGCCTCAGCCTGGGGCTGTGTTCTCGATGGTCACAAAGTCTACAACAGTTGCCTCCAATTCTTCATCATTTTCAGCCAGGTCTCACCAGGCATGATCTTAACATCTACATGTTTAACCCTGACTCTATAACGAAGTCACTGGGGAATCAGCATCATTTAACATCTCAAAAACCTTGATTTTTCTTATCTATGACATCTTATGATGACAGATATTTTATGTCAAGGGAAGTGACAGAGCTCAAATGAATAATGTCAAAGACTGTGTTTGAGAAGCAACGGGGTCCTACGAACCTCAGGAATAGACAAGGCATAGGCATGCTATCCACGTGGGCCGTGGAGAGGTGCGGGGCGCAGACTGGAGTCAGATGAAGTTGAGTTTAAATCTCCCCCTCACCCACACACTCTTAACCCCTGTGTGACCTTGAGGAAAGTATTTAAGCTTTCTTTTCCTCTGATATAAAATGTGGGTAAGAATATCTATTTCATAGGGTTATCAGGTTTAAATGAGATAACATACATATGTTACACACTGCCCTGGACATGGAACTATTGTTACGTCTACCACCTTCATACTGTCAGATCTCCTATATGGGTGTTGGTTTACTCATCTGAACACACCAGAAAATATGCCATCTCCCTCCACCACCATCCCAGAGATATACAGAAGGAAGATAAAACAAAAATGTGGTCAACTATTTGGAGTAACCAGTCATCCAGCAAGCCAGTCTTAAGGTCTTACGGTATGCTTAATACCACATCTCCTCAACAGAGATACAGAAGAAATGTCACCAATAATTCTATCCCAAAGGAATATGCAGCTTAGGTAAGAAGACTGAAGCTAATTGTAACTACTGAGGACCAATACGTACTGTAGGATGATGGAACTTCATTCATTCATTCATTCATTCGCAGGACTTATGTCAGTTGCTGGAGAAGGAATAGGTGCGATGGGAACTTTAAGGTCCTCTCGTCTTAGAAGACAGGCGGTTCATCTCCCTGTGGTTATTGTTTTTCAGCATCTCACACAAGAAGTTGGCCTGAGTGGCATAGCCACCTCGGAGCCACCAGCGATGATGCTCTTGCTGCTCACCTGCCTGCTAGCCATCTTCCCAGGTGTGTCTGCCAGGTCTAATTCCCCAGGTTTCCACCCTGTTCATCCTACCCGATCCAGGATTCTGTTCCCCAAAGACACTGAAATGGGACTCTCCAGGGATGTCCCTCTCCAAATTCATACTCCCTTGAAAGGAAGGCAATGAAGAAAGGTCACATCTGAAAATGGTTTAATGAGCACTGGGAATCAGAAACAGGAATGGGAATTCTTAATTTCAAGGCCAGGGGTTTGGGGAAGGGTCTTCTCTGAGAATAGGAAGAATTTGACCTCAAAGCAAACATCTTAGGAGCTGCTATGGGATTTGGAGTGAGGTAGTTATCTTTCCCAGTCCTTAATATTTTTATCTGGAAAAAAAAAGAAAATCATCTATAAAGCATTTTTAGAAACAGGAGGAAACAACATATAATAAATGCAAAAGTACAGCACTCTACAAAAGTGGTGTTTAGAAAAAAAAGGGATATCATAAGTTTTCCATCTATTGTCTTTGAAAGTCTACAATTGAGCTACATTAGAATCTAACAGTGCAATCATTAAGCAAGCATTTTACCCAATACAGCAAGCATCCATCTGTGTCTCGTCAATATCCAGAGGGCACATGGGTTGGGTAGAATATTGCATCTCCTTGGGGAGCTGTCTGAAACCCCCACCAGGCTTTTAGCTTCCCCAGGTGTCTTAAAGCCTTTATCTTCTGTTCCCACAGCCGTCTCCACGAAAAGTCCCATATTTGGTCCCGAGGAAGTAAGTAGCGTGGAAGGTAACTCAGTGTCCATCAGGTGCTTCTACCCGGCCACCTCTGTCAACCGGCACATACGGAAGTATTGGTGCCGGCAAGGGAGCAGGGGCATTTGCACAACACTCGTCTCCTCCGAGGGCTACATCTCCAAGGACTACGCAGGCAGAGTCAACCTCACCAACTTCCCAGAGGACGGCACTTTTGTGGTGACTATTGCCCAGCTTACCCCGCATGACTCTGGACTCTACAAGTGTGGTCTAGGCATCAATAACCGAGGCCTATCCTTTGATGTAAGCCTGGAGGTCAGCCAGGGTAAGGCTCCAGGCGCTGGGGGCTTCTGGGAAGTTAGAGGGCATCATGGCAGCTGTAATGGGAGGGCTTGAGGAAGGATTCCTGATAGGAAAGGGGTCCTGGCATAGGAAGCACTTCCCTCCCGAGGCAGACTTTTCATAATAGGACACAGGAAGGAGACAGATGTGGTCCACCTGGGGGCCTAAGTCTTCTGGGCCTATAACATTGCAGGGCTTTACTGAGACCCTAGCATAGAGGTATCAAGAAGACAACTTCTCTCATATTTGTTGAAGGTGGGACAAGGGGTCTATAAGGCGAAGGAGAAAGAAAAGGCACAAAAGGATTTACAGGAATCCTTAAATTCTTACTATGAATGCCCCCTTTAGATCAAGGTCTTGGGCCACCGGAAAGTTTCTTTCAAAAGGAGCATTTAGTTTCTAGTCTGGATCCATTCATCTCAGAACTATCAGCATACGTTACAGTATCAGCTCTTGACCAAAGACCAGGGTCCTGAAGTCAAGGGCATCTGGTAAAAGCCTGGACCCTTTGAAGAGAGAAAATGAAAGGCTCCTTCTGGCAAGAGTTAACAATGAGAGCACTAGGGATGGTCAAGGGCAACTTGAAAGGGTCTTCAAGAAAGAAATTTAGGGGCTGGAGGAGTGGCTCAGTGGTAAAGCACTCACCTAGCATGCACAAGGTCCAGGGTTCAGTCCCCAGCACCACATACATAACTAAGTGGAGGAAAAACAAAAAACAGATGGAAAAAAATTAAAATGAAGGAAATTTGGAGGGAGTTTAAGAATATGTCTTGCTCCTTTAGGATGTGTGTAAGGTGGTCTGTGCCCTAGAGAGGTCATTCTAATTGTGATGGAGATTCAGAAAAACACTACCTCCTAAGAGCCAGAGAGCACCCAGAGTTTACCCTCTTTGGATGCCTAGAAGAACACTGTAGATGAGGGGAATACAGGCTCTGATTAAACACTTTAGATCACAGAAATGCACATACTTCACAAGAGAGCCCACACCACAATTGAACTGTTATAATTTTTAGAAATGTCTATTGTAATGCACTGAAATCCACTGACCATTCATTCTGTTCCTCACACGTTAATTTAGGCATCTACTATGAATGGGCATCCTGCTGGTTACGACAGGGGAGTGGAATGTAAGAAAAATACAGGTCTTTCCTCCAGCCTGTGGAGAACATAATTAAATCTACACTAGATTGGATGTAGTGAGCAATTCAGATAAAAGTAGGAAATGAAGGAGGGAGAGATTAGTGCCAGCTAGGGACAGGCATCATGGAGGAGACCACATGGGTCTTGGAAGATGGATAAGAAGAAGGGAGTTATCCCTGTCCTCACCCATCAAAAGGGTCATGGCTGACCCCTCTATAATAAAAGGCAAGTTAACATAACAAATTCATTGAATCAAGGTTTTACCTGTACCAGAATCTTCAGAATGAAGACCCAAAGATGTAGGGAAAATCATCTGATATTTTGTTTAGGAATCAGGGATGGCCATGTAGAAATGTCACAGGTCCAAAAGGGTATGATCTGATTGTGGTAGACTGAGTCAGAAACCCATCAAGGCACGACTTCAAATTCTTCTTGGTCCCTTAGTATGAGCATTTCTTCTTTCCGGGTATGGGGTAGGGACTCTCTGAAATGAGGGTCTTATGAGAAATTAGACTAGATCAGAGAATTTCTTTATGGCCAGTTATTACACAGAAAGGTGGGGGTAACGGTCTTATGGATAGCTTTGGGATAAAGAGGTCCAGTTTCTATGGCCTGCCTTAGGGAAGAATTCTACTTTCTGTGACTTGTCTTTGGGATCATTGAGGGGTGGGCGACAGGACAGTAGGAGGAGGTCAGAGGGAAACTTTGCTTCCGAGGCCTTCACTTTCAGGAATGGTTTTCAGGTACTTGCCCCTGCCCTTCATCCTGCAGGAACTGAGGTCCCAGATGACACTCATGTCTACACTTTAGACCTGGGCAGAACAGTGACCATCAGCTGCCCTTTCACGAGTACAAATTCTCAGAAGAAGAAGTCTTTGTGCAAGAAGACAGGCGAGTCCTGCGAGTTAGTCGTTGACTCCAGTAACAATGTGGGCTCTGACTTCAAGGACAGAGCCAACCTAATTGTTCTGGGTACCAGCAAATTAGTGTTCAATGTCACCATCAGCCATCTGAAGCTCAGCGATACTGGGCTGTATGTCTGCCAGACTGGGGAAGATTCTACTGCTGACAAGAAGAATATTGACCTCCAGGTGCTAAAGCCTGAACCTGAGTTGCTCTATGGAGAACTGAGGGGTTCTGTGACCTTTGACTGTGCCCTGGGCCAGGAAGTGGCAAACATGGACAAATATTTATGCCGGATGGACAGTGAAGGAAAGTGTAATGTGGTCGTCAACACCCAGGGGATCAGAGATTCGTCATTTGAAGGCAGGATCCTGCTCAAACACAGGAATGAAATTGGCCACTTCAGTGTGCCAGTTATAAGCCTGAGGAAGGAAGATGCGGGATACTACCAATGCAGGGTCAATGTATCCGAGGATCAGCAGAAGAAAGGCTGGCCCATCCAGGCATGGCAACTCTTCATCAATGAGGGTGAGACACTGGATGGGGAGAGAGAAGGCGTGGGGTAAGCAGCGAGAAACTAGCAAAGCTCCGGCTCCCTGCATCCACTCACCAGTATTCATCCAGCAGTCAATCGGGAGCCCTGAGCTGGATGCTATGTGGGCAGCAGCATAGGAGACTAGGAAACACAGCAGCCTCTCCTCATGTTCTCCTCATCATTCTGCTCTGTTATCAGGAATAACAGAGGCTGTTGTTCCTGGTTACTAGATTAATGGGAACAAGGAGAGCTAAGCCTGAAGAAGGCAAAACTCGTAGAGTAGGTTTTAGTGCCATGGTTGGCCCTGTCCCCACCTCTGTCCCCTAGGCAAAGCAGATGCCTCATCCGACACTTTCATATGCCTCCAGGCATATCTTGGCCTCACAGATTCCCAGGAAGGCAACACCTAGTCTCTAAACTTTCCACTTCCACATCTGTTAGAGTTATTTGCTATTCCACATGGCCTGGCTCACTTGGCCATACATTGGAGGGCCATCAGCACTGCAAAACAATCCAATCCCTGCTCCTTTCAGCCATGAAGCACTCTGCATAAAGTTGTCCTCATGAGAAACACAAATTAGAACTTGCAGTTCAAAGCATCTGTCCTTGTGACTTTTCTTCAAAAAGCCTGTATTCCCTGAACATCTCTTGTATTTCCAGCTCTGAGTCCTTGCCACATTCTTCCACATCCTCAGTCACCTAGAGTTCTCTCTGGACCACAGCGTTAGATGCTTGGAGATTAGATGCCTCTCAGGGTCCATGGTTATTAAGTTTATCTGTGCTACTTAATTCGCTTTTGAAATCATAACCATTCCAAATAAATCTTCTTGATTTAGATATAATCCAATGAGACATTTTGAATGATAAGCTAATAAAAGGATTAAAATTGATACAGAGGGGTTTTTTTGGGAAAGAAAATGAAGAACGACTGATATTCGTTTTTTTGTTTGTTTGTTTGTTTACATTCTCTACTCAGAATAAGAGAGGGGAAAGAAAAGAGCCATCCAGGCTGGTGGTGAAAATCATCACGTCTGGTCCTGGTGGGTCCAGCTATAGGTTCTGAGATATGAAGATTTTTTTCATTTTCTGTGGAGGGCGAGGTGACCCATCTAAACTCACTCTCCACCCCGGTTGAGACATGAAAGCTGCTTAAACCAGGCTAGGCTGCTCCTGTGTTGTCATCCTTCCACACCATCTCCTTCTGTGCTTCCAGAGTCATCGATCCCCCACGGACCCTCCTTGTTGAAGGGTGTGGCTGGAGGCTCTGTGGCCATTTACTGCCCCTATGACCAGAAGAAAAGCAATAGCATCAAGTACTGGTGTCGCTGGAAAGGAGTGGAAAATGGTCACTGCCCACTGCTGGTGGAGAGCGAGGGGAAGGTTCAGGAACAGTATGAGGGCAGGCTGGCACTGTTTGAAGAGCCTGGTGACGGCATCTATACAGTCATGCTCAACCAGCTCACCAGCCAGGATGCTGGCTTCTACTGGTGTCTCACCAGTGACGACACTCGCTGGAGGACCACTGTGGAGCTCCAGGTGATTGAAGGTAAAAGCTAGACTGGGGCAAGAGGGAAGGCAGAAAACCCTGAGACCACTCAAAGTCAGCAGCAGTCTCCCCCAGTCACCCCTCACCCCATCTCACCTGCATCCTGGTGTGTGCATGGGGACAGTCCTCAGGAGAAAGCCTTCCTATCCAAAGGTCACATTTCTGAAATCTATGGCCAGCACCCCAGGCTCTTCCAAGTCCTACATGTAGCACTTCTTAATATCAGGAACACTAGTCTCTTTTGCAGTAGGTGGGCATCACCTGAAGTAGAATATTGAAGAAGCTTCCTGCATGGAGTCTAGAAGAAAATGAAGAGCGAGAAAAGCAAACTAAAGCCAAGGAGTGAAGTTCTATGTTCCATAACAGACTCTGGGCATCAGTAATAATTATAACATGAGTCCATCACTCTGTTGCTTAAGTACTCAGCCCAAAGAATTTACAGCACTTTCCAAAGAGGAAATGCAGACTAAGGTCCCCACCATGGTCACTTTCCTGCAGCATCTCCAAGGGTCAACTTCTATGCCTATTTCTTCTTCCTTCCCTGCTCCAGGAAAACCAGGCCTCAAGGTCCCAGAGAACGTGACCGCTGTGGTGGGAAGGAGTGTCACTCTGGAGTGCTACTTCTCCTGCAAATACTACTCCTACGAGAAGTACTGGTGCAGGTGGAGCAACACAGGGTGCAAGGAGCTGCCCAGCCACGTCGAGCGCTCCAGACAGGCCTCTGTCAGCTGCGACCTGAACAGCCAGTTCCTCTCCGTGACCATTGACCCAGTCACCAAGGAGGATGAGGGCTGGTACTGGTGTGGCATGAAGAAAGACCACCGCTTTGGAGAGACTGCAGCTGTCTACGTGGCAGTCGAGGAGGTGGCAGAGGGTGAGTCTCTGAGGGAGGGCCTATGCCTCATGGAACCCCAAGGCAGGACCACTCAAAGTCCCTGCTTGACAATTCCTCCACCAGGATGGTCCTGGGTTTGACTTAAGAATCTGGGGTGAAGGAGGTGCAGAATAACTGGGAGTCTTCCATAAGGGATATCCTAGATCGACGTGCAAACTAAGTAAGAGTAAGGCAAGTCCCGCAGTTGCCCTTCAAACCAAATTGAAGTCTTTTCTGTAACTAGAAGCATGGGCATCTCATTCACTATCATATGCAATACACTCTTTCTCTCGCTCTCTGTCAAAGCCTGCTCTCAAAAGAGGGTCAAATATTTCACTTACAAGGTCTGATCAAGAAAACTAAGGCATGAGGACGGGGGCACAGCTCAGTGTTGGAGCATGTGCTTAACATGTACTAAGTCCTGGTTGAATTCCCAGCACCAAAAAGAAAGCTCTAAGCCACCTCATCCAGTGGATCTGTACTTCCGGCCTCCTTTTATGTTTCAGCCCTAGAGGGTATTTTTAGATCCCCTGGAAATGCCATTGTGTCTGGGTCCTGCTGGTATAGCTCACTGAGGGGGCCACTGCCAAGCTACCACCAGGAGGCAGCACTGCTGCACTCGGCCCGCCAGTCGGGAGGCCTGCGGCAGGGTTTCAATGTTGTGAAAAGGCCCCCCTGTCCCCAGAGGTTGGGAGTGAGCCCTTACTCAACAGCTGGATCCATGACACGGAGTCTTGAAAATGGAAACAACTTTGGTAGCAATGGGGCAAAGATCATCTGTGACAAGCTAGAGAAGCCATCATCCTCTGCTTCTTATGTGGTTCTTGGTCCCACCCAAAGGCCTGGAGCTCTAACCCCCACCCTGTGATTCCTGGTGCAGCCTCTCTCCTCAGACTCCCTAACCTACAGCAGTGAAAACAGAGGGAGAGAAAAGACAGCATAACTCAGTGCTTGCTCTGCTCAGCCCCAGGGTCCCCAGATGTCAGCCCCACGGATGCAAAGGCTGTTGCCAAGGAGGCTGTGGCACCCGCTGTTGGGGTGATTGAGAACAAAGCTGTTGGGGTGATTGAGAACAAAGCCATCGTGAATCCCAGGCTTTTTGCAGAAGAAGGAGTGGTGGAGGATGCAGAAGAACAAGCCTCGCGGGGCAGAGCCTCCACAGATACTGGCAGGTGAGGAAAGATCGGGACTCCCCACTCTGAGAGCAACCCAGAGGCTGAGGTCTGAGGCTTGGCCACCGTTTCCAAGGAGCAGAGCCTTCACACCTCTTGGACGGTGTGACACTGCTTCTGCTTGAGCTTGGGGGTCCACTGATGCCCTCAGCCCTTCTCCCATGGTGGGAGCAGTGCTTATACTTCAGTACAAACTCCCAAGCCTGGGGTGCAGAGAACATCCATTGCATGCTTGCTAGGTCTGGGAAGGTTGCTGAGGAGAACAGATCTAAGGAGCTATGCCAGGGGGGCAGAGAGCACCAGCCCGGGAGGAACACTAATTAGGGCAGCACAGCCTGGGGCCCCTGAGGCTCCCTTCCAGTGACGACTGACTTCACCCTTCTTCTAGCTCTAAGGAACAAGGCAGGAGCTCCACAGCACTGCTGTCTACTTTGGTGCCTCTAGGCCTGGTACTGACAGTGGGGACCGTGGCTGTGTGGGTGGCCAGAGCACGGCACCGGAAGAACGTGGGTGAGTCCCTGGGATGCTCTCTGCCCCCACCTCCAGCCTCGAGCCCTCAGTCCTGGCTCAGCTGCCCACACAGGAAGCCACCACAGTGTTCCCCTCTCCATAGACTCACACAAAGGATTCTGAGAAAGTGAGCTGGGAGAGATAACTTCCCATACCCCCCAAAATTAACTAAGTGTTCCTGTCCAGACACGGTCTCTGGAAGGCCATATCCAATTGCTTGGAGTTTAAGTTCAGAGGCACAGCTGTCAGGAGACCAGGTTGTGGGAGACCTGGGCTTCTGTCCAGTTCAATCACTAGTGGACTGTGTGTCTTTGGCATGTCCCTGCTTCATGCCTCAGTTTCCTCATGGTTCACGACAGAAGGAATAACTACCTCACAGGGCTGATATGAGGACCAAATGGGGTGCTGTGCCCTGAGAATCACAAGGTAACAAAGGTCAGGAATCATGGAGTGTTGATTTTCCATAAAGAGGGGCTCGGATCAATTCTATTCTGTTTTAGGTCAGTGGCAGAGGTGAGCAGCCAGGGATCCCACCCCCTTGGCTGTCCCATAGGCTATGGCAGAGGGGTTTGCTCATTCTGGTCTCTTCTGGCCCAGATCTGTCCTTACACCAATTTCTCTTTCTCCTGGACAGACCGGATTTCAATTAGAAGCTACAGGACGGACATCAGCATGTCAGACTTCGATAACTCCAGGGATTTTGGTGCCATTGACAACATGGGAGCCTCTCCAGTCACTCAGGAGACCAACCTTGAAGAAAAAACTGGTATGTCTTAAAAGAAACACCCTCCGCCCCCGCCACACAGCAAGAACTGGGCCTATACTGGGGGTGGGAATCGTGGCTGGTGAGAGCTAACCAAACTCTCTATATATACAGTTGCCCTGGCCACCATTGAGAGCTACAGGGACCCTGAAGAATCTAAGAAGGCGAGAAGGGTAAGAGTGAGGAGGGAGAATAATGTCCCATCTGTGTGTTAAGAAATTACAGCATGAAGTAGTACGGTTAGATATCAGGACAAACAGCACTTCCGCATGAAAGCTGAGCCCAGAGCATGGAAGATAGTATAATGGTATACAGGAGGACTTTCTGAGGCAGAGAAGAAACTCCCTGCTTGTGGGATGTTGATGTGGATGAAGCTGAGGAAGGAAGGGAGCTGCATTTGTAGGCTGCAGGAGGGAGGGAAGCCAGGAGGTAAGGAGGGAAGGTGCGTGAAAGGTACAGTCAAAGGCAGGAAGGTCACACATCAAGCACCGGGGTTGGAGGATGCTCTTCCTGGGCTGTGGGACCCCTGGAAGTCACCCATCCTCCCTTGAGGGTGGCTCAGGAGCAGCCCTATGCCTGGGTCTGGAAGACATTCTCTGATGGTGGGTGACTTGATAGTCACTGGCAGGCCCTGCCCACCCCAACCGAGTGCCACTGTACTTAAAATCCCACCGGAGGCAACTCTGGCCTTTGGTTACATGTCACCATCGTGCCATGGCTCCCTAAGGCTGCCTAGAAGGACACCGACTTGCCTCGACTCCTGAGGCATTCGTGTTTTCGTCACATCTACCTCCCCTGGCGACAGCAGCGGCCTCTGCATTTAGCAGAGTGGGGAGATGCAGCTAGAGACAGCTCCCCCCAACCAGCCTGGTGTTGCTGAAAGGCTAGCTCTCTGGCCTAGTGGAAGGAGCAAAACACAAACTCCTTGCTTGGTGCCAGCCTAGGCTACCTTACCCGTGGACTGTGTGGGCACAGCTTCCGGGGACAGGCCTGGGCCACAGAGGGGGTTCCGCCCCATGTGTCGGAAGGAGGTAGTGAGACAGAGGGAGATATTTTTAGAGGTTGCAACTTTCCATTTCTCAAAATTAGACCCTGTTGGTGAACACGGGGATGGACTGAGAACAGGGGTCATGCAAGCTTGTGTGACTTGGGGTCAGATGATGTACCCAGGGTGTGGAAAGCATCCCCTCCCTCCCAACCCTCATCCGCTGATGCTCTCCTGTTGCCCCCTTAGTCATCCAAGGAGGAAGCTGAAATGGCCTACTCAGCCTTCCTGATCCAGTCCAGCAAGATAGCTGCCCAGGGCCAGAATGGCCCCACTGGAGTCTAGGCAGTGCCAGCTGCCCACCGCCTGCCCCTCACCTGTGACAATCACCTTCAGAATTATGCTGATCCCCTGCCTGCACTCACCCCCCACCTAGGCTTTCCCTACCTGTCCGCAGAGGTGTGCTGGTCCTGTCCTCAGTGGCATCAAAACCTGGCCAAATTGTTCCTGTTAGGGGTGGGGGGCACGAGGAGTGTCTGTCTGCAGCTTGGTTTTTTGTTTTTTGTTTTTTGTTTTTTGCGAGAACCTCAGGTGTGAAGAAGGATTCAGGTCTTAGAAGGATCTCTCAGATAGAAGTGGGACCAGGGTGGGGAGCTCGTTTCAGGAAGGAGAGCCATCAGGGCCTCCCTGCACCCTTATGGTGAGATGTCAGTGGGATTATTACCTCCACTCCATCTCTGCCATTCTTTCTTCCTCTCTTCTTCTTTCCTTCAATAAAAGGACATCCTTGAGCAGTTACTAGAATCCAGGCACAGTGCTAGATGCTGAGACAAATATGTCACCAACCCAGCTGGCTGTCTCTCCGTGCACATCACTGAAGGAGGCCCAGTGCTCCCAGTATGTGTCACTGCCAAGACCTGACATCCTCACCAAGCACAGTTGAGGTCCCGAGAGGGGAAGAGTTTTTCTCTAGGACACCAAGTGAGATAAACTAGCATCGAACCAGATTTGGCGACTCCTGACCAGGGGTATTTCTATAAGACCGTGCCCCACAGTTGAAGGCAGGTTGTAGACGAAAAGGAAGAAAAGGAAAATGTGGGTGGAGCTGGGTCTTTCCACCTGCAGGGAAGATAAGCCCTTCTTTTCCTGTCACTCCCTGGATCTAAGATAAGAGAACTGTCAAACACAACCCCCTCATGTCTGCAGAGTTCCAAGTGGAGGGGAAGAAGGCAGAGTGTCTGGCAGTGCCAGGGAGAGGCCCATCTCCCAAGAGCTAAAACTGAAGCTCTTTTTCCCTCTGAGCTCTGTACTTCAACTGGCATCTACAAGCTGGCACTTGCTAACAAATCAGAAATGTGACTTAATTAATCATTAAAGACCATGATTGCCACCAAGAAGCATTGGACTGAATTTGTTTCCCATACCTGGGGTTTCCAAGATAAGCTTTTTAGAGTGTTTTTCTTGGGTCCCACTTTTAGGTACTCTGGGCGGTGTGTCTAAATCAACAGGCTTTCCCACCTACAAGGCCGGACTGAAGGGGGCTAGGAAAGTTCCTGAAAGTGGGATCAAGGTTGTCTTCAATGAAAGAACTGTTTCAGGTCTACTCTAGTACTCAAGACCCTGAAGTTTCACATTATAGAATATAATCAAGACTATTTACAATGGAATAAATTGAAAGCAAGAATAATCAGTGCCCCTAATGGTCACTAAAAAAATAGATAAATAAACTAGACCTCAGTATAGGAAAACAATATAGTAAATACTTAATCTTAAACCCCACCTTCCTAATCAGACCAAGGTAAACACATGAATAAACTCTTTCCATAGGCTTATCAACTTAAAGCTAGTTAAATGTTAACTTGAGGTATAGAGTAGTTGATCCAAAGTCTCTGGATGGGGAGGGGGAGTTGGTGATTAAAGTATCCCTTGTTCATTAAGCTCATCCTAGGTTGAGCTAATCATTCCAGAAGAACTAAAATTAAAACACATGTCATAACCTAGAACTGTTTAAACCGCCCCCTCCCCAGGAAGCTACTCTCAAGCCACCAAAGGGCTCTAAGATGCAGTTTCTGCATTAAACTCAATAAACAGCAAGCCAACCTCCCAGTCCCTGGAATCAAAGGCCAAGAAATGTCACTAAAGCCCCAGAAAGTCTCTTTCTTCCTAACTGATACTGTCAATAGTAATAGCAAGTGTGATGATGTCCTGCCCAAAGCCCATCAGCTCCCCAGGCTGTGCATGAGGAAAAGATCTAGTTCATGGGTGGACACGAATTTGGGAAGATACCATTCAGTTCAGTACAGGGAAACGACTATCCACTGTGGGATTGATGATGATAAACCAATTAGCAATGACCATCAACCATTCAGGGAACTACTTACATATCTGATGTCAAAGAAATCTTCCCCAAGTTTGAATTATCTTGAATTTTTTTCTTTTTAAAAGTCTGCTATGTAATGATATGCCTTTGTGTTACTAAGGCCCAACAGTGGTTAGAAATTTTGTTACAGCAACTGATTATAAAATAAAGCTAAAGCAAAAGAAAAAGCAGTAACCACAACAAAAACCTATTTGTGACTTTTCCAAGACCCAAGACTGAACAACTCTCCTAAGAACATTAGACAGCAGAGAGAGGAACCACCTGTGCTATGGTCTATGAAGCTGGTCCCAAAGGCAAAGAAACAGGGTTTCCTCACACTTACAACAGCTTTCCTAAACCATTAACTCTCCTAGGGACGTTGTGCAATAAACACAATGAGGGATCATCTCAGAAAGATTTCAGATCTAAGTGGGCAGTGGGCATGCACACAAGAAAGAGCAAATGTAACACCAAAGCCAATGTCCCCAGTTAGCCATGAAACTAAAGCAAGAAGAGAGTGATCGTCCAGCTACACGAGCCAAACCTCTAGAGTCTCTCTTTCAAAGCTGATGAAGAAGAGGGCAGCCATGGGCTGGGATATGGCTCAGTAACACAATATTTGTCTAATACACACAAGACCCTGGGTTCTATCACTAGCACTGATAGAAAAGTAAAAAGAGACTGCCAATCCATTTTTAACTGAAGTCAAAAGTCTTTATGTCCTAAGTCAGCTACGTTGGCACATGCCTGTAATCCCAGTGACTCAGGACGCTGAGGCAGGAGGATCATGAGTTCAAGACCAATGTCAGCAACTTGTCAGACCCTAAGCAACTTAGTGAGACCCTGTCTCAAAATTTAAAAGAAGAGGGGGTTGGGGATGTGTCTCGGTAGTTGAATGTCCCTGGGTTCAATCTCCAGGACAAAAATAAACAAAACAACAACAACAAAAAAAAAAGAAACCCAGAAAAATCTTTGTCCTGGATATATGGACAGGAATATTCTAAAATCCAGGATTTTGCTGATGAATCACATTATAAATTCACCTCAAATTCCAATATTTGGGGGCCAGAGAAGCCTGTGGCCTAGTTCCTGGAAGGAGGGAGGCACAGAATACCTGAGCCAGGTGCCTCCACCAGGCAAGGAGACTCTCATGGTCAGACTGCAGAGAGGAGCACTGAGTCATACGGAGGGCCTCCATCCTCAGGTGGAGAGGCCCTTTGGAATCTGGCCGTGGGGAGGCCAAGGTACACAAACGCAATAAGGAAGCAGAATCCAGAACAACAACCTCCACCCCGGTGACAATGGCGAATCCCTACTCGCTCTTTCTGTACTCCAGGCTGTGGGGCACGACTGTAAGGCTCTTGCCATCCTCACAGCAACCTTAGGAAAAATGCTCTTTTTAGCCCAGTAGTAAGAGGGGGAGGATAGCAAAGTCTCAGGTAAGAGTCTTCATGGAAAGCAAGCAATTCCACCTCTAGTACCCTCAACACCTCCCACTGCAGCTGGTGTTAGTTGTCCCCTCCACCTCCTGCCATCAGGTTCTGAATGCTCTCCACCACGTATATCCCTTTTTGATCTCCAGAGGCTGTTTGGCCATTGAGCCCCCTGCCTCTTTGTGTTCCAGGAGCACCAGGAACTTTGCAGCCTGGGAGTCACAGAGGGATTCAAATTCATACGGGAAGAAGAGCAAAAAGAAAATGAAGATTTAAAAAACTGCATAATTTATCCAGGGGACAGGCTTCCCTTGGGCCCCCAACCCCAGAGACCCTGGGGCAGCATCTCAAGGAACAGACTAGACAGGCTCAAGTGTGGGAGTTTTGATCCCTTTAGTCACCTCCTGCCTGGCAATGCTCAGACCCCTGATTCTTGCTCTTAACCCCACGTGATGTTTCCAAAATTTTTGTTTGGGCTCCACACGTGGAAAGCTCTCCTAGTCATTGCTCATCCACACATCTCCAGCTCCATCTGACAGCCTGGCCACTGTGCAGCCTGCCCCAGATCCTCGCAGACATTCCTGTACATGTCACAATCACCCACGCACACGCCACACATCTGTGCAGCACCCTCCACACAATACCCGATGCACACTTACACACTCATAGCCATCCTCACTCACACTACACAATTATGCATCACACAATACATATAGCAATCCATACAGCACACACATACACACACACACTCACATATACATTCCCACCCACACAGTCTTGCACCCACGACCACCCACATCACATTCACTCATTCATGTTTGGACTCTCTCTAGTCCCAGCCCTCCCGCCAAGCAAACTGCAGAGCCTGGCTCTATGGCAGCTGCAGGGCGCTGGTAAGAGCCCTCTAAGGAGGGAGGGTAGGAGCTGATCCCAGCTGAAACCTTTGGCCTTCAGTCACTCTGGCCAAAGAGAGGCCCCAGGCAGCCTCTGACATCACAGCCCATCTGCTGGTTGCAGGACCTCACAGCTACAGCTGCTTTGAGGCAGTGGAGATCCAGCCAGAGAGAGGCAGGGCAGGCAGCCCGCCCACACACGCTTCCTCTGCACCTGCTCTCATTAGAACTACTCGGGGAGGCTGTTGTTTTGGAAAGCATGTGACAAATTTGGCATGAGGGGGCAAGTGGAGAGTGTTGTACACAGCCACTGAACAGCCCCAGACTCCCTCAGCCTCCTCCTCCTGGAAGGGGTGTAGGAATAGCCTGAATCCTCCATGAGCACAGGAGGAGGCCGCAGTAGCAGGAAGTGAGAACCGATTTCCATGAGTGAAACAGGTGGAGGCCTGGGAACCTCTGAGAGGGAAGAGCCCAGCACATCTCCTCTTGAAAGGGCTCTGAAAGCTCTTCCACATCTCTGATTTTTGCTGTGCATTATAAAAGATGTATGAGGTAGGCAGGGCCAGGACCCTCCCTATTTAATGAATGGAACACTGAGGCCCAGGAAAGCATTCCCAAAGCTAAAATGTGACATTGTCCCTGTGGTTCCTGGGCAGTGGCCTAGGCACCTGTTGGAGTGAAGTAGCTTATGGAGACAGCTGGGATGAGGCATGGCTGAGATGCTGGGTGAACTGTGGTTAAGACCCCAGGGATGCTGTTCTGTAGGAGGGAATGCCAGGGGTCTTCTAGTCCCACCTTCATATATTTTCTAGATAAAGAAATCAATGTTTGAGAAAAATATTGAAGTAACTGAAATCCATAATTAGCAACTCCACATAGTGGGTGCTTATCAAATGAGTTAGTTAACTGGCTGATAAGGACCACAACCAGCATCTTCTGACTTCAGGTCCAAGCCTCTGTCCACACAGCCTTTATCCAAAGGGATGGATTGGAGATGAGGTTCCTTTGTTCTGAAGACAGGAGAGAAGCAAAGGACCCCAGCTCAGGAGCTAATGGATATACATAAATTAGCACAGGAGCCTCCTCCAAGAAAAGGTGCCAAGGCAAAGAGACACAGGCCTGTGCTTGCTAACAATATTGAGAATGTCCCAGAGGCCCTTTGAACCCTGGTGACCCATTCTCACCAACACAACATGTTTTCTCAGCTCCTGACTTCGGCTGTGGTTTGCTGGTATTTTCTTTTTTAGGCTAGGAACTAGTTAGCAAACAGGACAGGTTGTCATTTCCTCATTTTCAAGCCTTTGCCCCTTGAGGAGGCCAGAAGCTCTTTCAAGCTCCCGATGGTGAAGGGCTCTCAGGTTGGCAGTGGGACTCTTCTCCTGCTCCAGGGGCTCTGGAGGGAACCATGGACCTCTGGCTTTGGTCACTTTACTTCCTTCCAGGTAAGTGCTGTGGGGAAACTCTTGAAACTTTTTTATGAAGTGGCCTCAGGGAAACAGTTGCCAGGCATCTCCAGCCCTGATGTTCCTGGATGGGTTCAGTTGTAAACCAGTACAAGGACAGAGGCCATGTGAGGCATTAGAGCACCCCTGCTCTCTGCCCGTGCTCCTCCCTCCACTCCCGGCACTCTGTTTAGTCCAGTTTAACTCTTAGGGCTGAAGTTTCCCATTTCCTGAACACATTCACCTTTAATATGGGATCTTACAGCAGGTGCCTCTTAACTTCTTTCTTCTTACTGCTACATTCTTTTGCTATAGATCTTTCTCACTCCTGAATTTCCAACTTTCAACTCTAAAGATTCCCTAATCCATTCAACAGTCCCATTCTATTTTCTGAATTCCATATTTCAATTTACAATGGTCTCCTGGACACTCCCAATTGAATATCTCACTAAGATCTGAAATACAGCAGCATGCCTAACACTTCCCCTTGAACTCCTCATTGGTCCCCATCCAAACCAGCTAATTCATCTGTTTCATCTGTCATAAGCATCTTTAACATCAGCCACACAAAAAAAAAAAAAAGTCAACATGGCTTTTTACCACCTTTTTCCCATTTAGCCCCAACCAGACTTTGGTCCAGTCAGTGGTCAGTTCAGGTAGTTTACCAGGATGAGAAGCAATGGTGGGCTCTACTAGCAAGGTCGCAGAGGAAATGGAAAGGGATCAAATGCACAATCACCTCTCCACTACCTTTCCTACTTTTTCCAACTCAACCTGAAAGCAAGTCCAGGTAAAGCTTCCTACAGCTTGACTCGAATCATAGGGTTGTTCTTTCCAAAACCTTCCATGACTCCCACAGCCTGCTGACTCAAATGCACACTCTCCTGAACTTTCCTCTAGCCAAACAGGACTCCTCCTTGAACATGAGCCACACTTCCCTGCCATCATGCCCTTGTTCGTGTTATCCCTTCTGCCAGGAACATCTTTCATTTCACCTTCACCTCTTATGAGTCCCTCCAAGTCCATCTCAAACTCCATTTCCTTTGCATAGACTTTTCTGAGTCCCCTCTCCTGAACTCAAAACACTGACTATATTCGTATTGTGGCTGAGTTTGTGTTTATTTGGTTGATTAAATGGTAAGTGCCTTGAGGGTCAAAATGGTTTTTAATTCAAGATTACTCGCTTTGCGATGTATTCACTGTGGAAGAAACTCAAATAATCGTTGCACTGAGGAGTCTTGAAAATCCAAAGGAATGGAGTTTTAATGCAATGTGTGACCATTTGTGCACAGTGGATGGCTAATCAAACTTAGGCCTGAGGAGGAAGAGGGATTGGGTGGGGAGTGGAAGATCTAAGGGCATAAAAGATGCTTAAATTGTACCACCTCACTTGGCCCTGAGCAGCACCACAGTTCCAGCTGGGCTAGAGGGACCCTGCTCCCCTCCACTAAAGGAGGTGAGGGATTTGCAAGCCCAGGAGGGTGCTCCCACCCAAGTCCATACCTACCCCCCTCTTGTAAAACTGGAGCTCCTATCCAAATGGCTCTGAGCCAACTTTCAGTGATTGTGCAAGTTTCCATTCCAAGTATTCCTCTTGAGATTGACCCCTGGCCTATGGAACTGGTCACAGGTGGCTGTTTGGGATGGAAGTGGGAGGTAGGGAACCTGTACCTGCAAGCTGTGGGTATCTCCTATGTATATACCAGGATCCTTGTGGTGTAGATAGGAGCCAGGAATGAAAAGAGAAGGAAGATGGGCCAGAGGCGGAGAGCAGGACACCTAGAGCCACTTTTCCCCGAACAACCATCTGTTAAAGTTGACATCCAAGTAATATGAAAATTTGTCCAGATAGGGGAATACAAAATATTTTATTTTATTCTGCAATTTATTGGCTTTATTTATAACTTTAAAACAGTTATACATGTGGTGGTATTTGGGCCTTTATTTGTAATCCTGCTCTAGGTTCTACACGTGTTGGTGTGGGCCTGGTCCTCAGAGCCCAGGACAGAAGGCACATGCTGTAGACCACATTTACTAGAGCCCTATATGGAGTTCTCTCTAAAGTAAGGCCATATTACAGGGTGTGGGCTCTCTAAGCTTTTCCACCTTGACCCATAAAAGTAATACCTACATATAATTGATGTTCTGACCCAGTCAAATCTCTACAGAGTCGTCATTAACAGTTACTGGATGTAAGTAACTGTGTGAAGAGAGGGCAGGAGGACAGAGAAAAAAACATGCCAAGTACCCAGCCCTAGGCCAGCCCAACATGGAGAGGTGGGTGGAGGAGATGAAAGGGGACTGAATGGGAGCAGGGGTGAGAGCTTGGTGTCAGGGAGGCCAAGAGAGTGTTTCAAAGTGGGAGGGTTTGCATCTGTCAAATGCTGCTGAGGGGACAAGTGAAACAAACACAAAGAAGTGATCATTGCAGCAAGGACAGCTTCAATGACCTTAATGAGAACAGTGTAGGTAGAATGTTAGAAGCAAAATTCTGATGGGAGTGGATTATAGAGGAATTGCAGGAGTGGAATTTGATTTAGTAAATGTGAGGATGCATTTGAGAAAGAGAACAAGAAGGGAGGTGGCAGGTGGAAGGTCAACTGAGTAACTCCCAAAGGTGGCAATATCAAAACCTATATGTAAATAGATGACAGCAGCAGAATAGGAGAGACCATGACACAGTCCGAGAAAAGGGATTATTGCAGACACTAGTTGTAAAGCAGGTGGGAAGGCAAATGCAGAATGCAGGTGGAGGAACGGGCCGTGGTCACTTCTCTGTGACAGGTCAAAGAGCAGGCAGTCAATCCACACACACTTAACTTGCTGCAAATGGAAGGGGGAAGCCGAGTAGATGTTTCTGGAGTCTTTGAAAGATTTCAAACATCCTGTGGCCCTTCTGAGGCCAGCTCTCCTCTTCCTGACGTTCTGCTCTGATTGTTTTGATTAGGTCGTATCTTCACTCCACCCTGAAAATCACCAGTTTACCTTCAGAGACTCTGCTCTATGGATCTTTCTCTTATTTTGCATCATGAAAATTGCAAGATATTTTCCATGTTTCAAACATGTGTTTATATACAATTGTATATTGAGAGTGACTTTAAACCAATATTTTCCTCTCCTGTACCAAAACCATGAAAAATCAAGCCACAATTTAGAGATTAATGTTGCGTATATAGTAGTAGTCTATCTAAAATATTAATATTAAACAGACTGGATACTTTCTGTCACCCTCCCTTTCTTCCCCAGGATCATGTTTTAAGGTAGTTTTATACAGCCCACAATTGCAGAAGTTCAAAGGCACTTGGGACACCATGCCTAAGGGTAACACACCAAGTCACCTTCTTCTTAGAGAGCTCCCCTCAGGTGACTCTTGTGTACACTGTGTCATTTTAGAATTCTAAACCAGGAGATTATATCAGTCATTACTCTCTTTGGGAAATCTGCTTTTCTAAGTTTTGGGTATAGGTTAGAAGCTACAATGAAGTCCAAAGACTGCTGGTTACTTTTCCTGGAAGCTGGTCTTTCTACATTACTGACTAGTGCTTTCAGGCCAAGCAGAGCACAGTTTACCTGACTTTCTCAGAGTTTCATTCATCCAGTATGTGCAGAAGGACGATCCAGGCAAGGAAACCTGGCATTTACCAAATACTCAACCCTGAGCAGAGTGAGGGCCCTGGAGGCCACCGCATAGGCAAGGACCCTATCTCTGCTCTGTCCCACCCCTGCGTACTTTATAACATCTTGCTCTTGGGAAAGCAGCATTCATGTCCCCTTTCTGTCCGGGTTAGTCTCATTCAAAAACATTTTTGCACTTCCTCTCTGGGTGCTCAGTTTTCCACACAGGTGTGGACTGTCTGGGTGCACGGGGTGACTCCCCCACCCCCTTGATTGTGTCTTTGTCCTTTGGTTGGGACTTTGTGAACCAGTCGCCCTTCCATTACCTCATTCAAGTCCTGAGGCAACCTCATGACTCAGTTTCCAGGGTATTTAAAACAGGGTTGGGTTTTGCATGTGAGGGTTTCCTTGTGAGCTCATGCTTCCGCCTCTCCCACCATGTTAACACCAGCCACACTTTGAGATCTACATGCTCCTGTAGATGCTATCTATCTGCCCTTCCCTAGCCAGCATCTCTGCTCCTGTGATTGTTTCCCCCTCTTTATACCCATGTCCACATTCCACCCTCTACCTGAAATGTCCTGATCCAGAACCCTCCAGTTCCG
Source organism: Aplodontia rufa (assembly GCA_004027875.1). Lineage (NCBI taxonomy): Eukaryota > Metazoa > Chordata > Mammalia > Rodentia > Aplodontiidae > Aplodontia > Aplodontia rufa. The sequence goes on along the minus strand of PVKS010007743.1, from coordinate 20,788 downwards.
CCGTTCTCCTGATGTTTTCCTCAACACCCATTTGAACTCCTTGCAAGTGTTCTGAAGGCGTGCTCTGGAGAAATCTCCCTAAGCTGGAGGGCTTCTCTCGACTCATGTGCGTGCTATGTCTTCTCTCACATCCCCACCCTTGTGGGGCCTTTTCTTGCCATCTGGAAGGCTCTCTTCTCCACCGCTGCCCTCCACCCCACCCCAGCATATACACATTACCCTATGAACCTTCTTCCTGGAATTATGCAGAAACCTATTGGGACCCACTTAGTTGATAATTAATCATCATGGCCTTACCTTCTTCTGTAGCTGGCTGAGCTGCATTAGAACTGCCTTCTCTCACCCAGAGCATAAGCCTTTTGATGTCAGACTCTTGCAATCCACATCTTTTATCCCTTCCCGCTCCACACCCTCGTCAACACATAGACAGCCTGTCCACACCCCCACCCACATACGCTCACATTCACTCCGTCCTTGCTTCCCTTCCACTTACCTCCCCACCTCAGTGACGAGCACCAGAATTCTCAGTTGCCCTCCATGCCCCTTCCTTCAGGTCACTATTTAGACATCACATCTTCCAAAAAGCCTTCCTCCAACTACCCCAACCCCTACAACAGCCTGGATCACGTGCCCCTGCTTGCTCTTTCCAAGAAATCCCATGCTTTGTCACGTGTTCTGTTACATGGTGCCGTACTGGCTGGCTGATGACATCACTGACTAAATGATTCTGCAAGGGAGGGACGCTCATGAAAGGCATTCAGCTGATGCTCATTGAACGATTTAATATGGAGTACTGTTGGAATGAATGATTGGCTCGATGCATGTGAGCAAGACATACCTGGAGAGGAAAACCTGTGACAGCAAAACTGACCCACATCTCCCAACCCCATGCTGAAGTCATGTGGGGGTTATACGACATTTGGGGTCACCCTAGGCACATTATTTCTCCTTGCAGTGGGTGTTGCAGTATTGACTGTATTCTTGTGGGGAGGGAGCCGATGTCCTTATGAGTTTGGGTTTGGTGATGAGACTGGGGCTGAGTGCTAAGTTAAGGCAAGGGAATAAGTGTAGGGATAGACATGGAGCTGGCCTGAGGTTGTGAATCGGGTTGGGCTTGGGAAAAGCTGAGGATGAAACTAAGGGAAGAAAGCATGACAGGTTGAGGCTGAGGACTGACTGAAGCTGGACTGGTGGTGTGGATGGGCCAGGGTTGCAGGGAGTGTGAGGCTGGGCTAGGGTTTGGGCTAGGGTTGGAAAGAGAGCTAGAGTTGGGGATGTGGCTGGGAATGGGTCTTCCTCTGCATTATTTCTTCTCCTACAGTAGCCGGGGCCCTGAAGATCCTTCCAGAAGTAAATTTGGATGGAGAACTGGGCGGATCCATTATCATCAAGTGCCCACTTCCTGAAATTCACGTGAGGATGTATCTGTGCCGGCAGACTACTGAATCTGGAATCTGCACCACAGTGGTGTCCAATAACTTCATCAAGGAGGAATATAAGAACCGAGTCACTCTGAATCTGTACTCAGACAAGAACCTATTCCTAGTGAACATGACAGAGCTGACCAAAAGTGATGGTGGAGTATATGCCTGTGGAGTGGGCACGCACACAGACCGAGGCAAGACCCAGAGGGTCATGCTGAATGTTCACAGTGGTAGGTGCTCCAGCTGCTTGGAAGTTCAACCCACTCAGAAAATGTCTCCACTCTGGAAAATTGAGACAGCCATCTAAATAACAATCCCCCAGATTTCTATGCTACTGTCATATGAACCAATCCAGTAACAATTGAGGTCCACATAGTTGAACATAGTCAACTAATCTCCTGGCCCACAGAGCATCTAACCACAGTAGATGAAAGGAATAAGATAGATGCTGACCTGTGTTGCCCAATCCCACCCAGGGAACAAGGGAGGAGGTGGCACAAGGTTGAGGACTGATCTCAGCCTGAGACTGGAAGAAATTGGAAGCAAAAGACATAACTATCATAAGTAATTGCTCCATGAGATATACTAGGGATGAATATAAAGAAAGACACCCACTTATCCAGACATATTTGTAAGTCAAATTTGTTACTGTCCGGTCTGGTCCTTTATTTCTCACGAATCCTGCCTTCTCCAGTGACTTCCTACACATACGCAGCAACTAATTCAGAAAACCACAATTCCAATAGTGTCTTATGGTTTTGCAGGGGGTGTTGGCTGGGCTTGGGGAAAGAGTGCATCTGTCAGAGAGGCACTAAGTCCTGTTTCTTTTCTGCTCCTCTCGGTGGACCCTGCCCTCGTCCCCTTACTGCCATTTATCTTGACTTACACCAATAGTCCCTTCCACAGGCCTGTTTTCCCCCAGATATCACCAACATAATCCTCTCGCCTCCAACAGAGTACGAATATGAACCATTCTTGGAAAAGGACCTGATATCTGAGCCTCCGAATATGCACAATTGGCCCCAGATGGTTGCATATACCACTTCTTCCAAACTCACATCCAAAGGTCAGTCTACCAAAGCATCAGTGGGAGAGATGAAGAAGATGCTATAGCATTGTGAAAATGGGAGAGGGATGTGGGTGTGTGTTCAGTTTACCGTGGTTGGCAGAGCAGAGCAGAGCAGAGCTGCCTCTACATCCTTCAAGCCTATATCCTAAGCCAGGACACCCGGCCTTAGTTGCAAAATTTACACATCACCACTAGGTGGCACCACAAGTAATGGAGCTTGTACTCCATTCACAAATTCTAGCTCTTTTTTATGAATGACTTCCCAGCCCAAGACTGGGCAGACGTTTCCCAGCTGGAGATCATCATGCCTTCTGCTGCCCACAGGGCTGTATTGTACCTGCTAGTGTCTAGTGATTTTAACAACTCTTTTTTTCAATTAAAAGATGAATGGCTATCATCCTAACAATACTTTCATAGTTCAGTATTATTTTCCAGTTTTAAATGCATTTAACATGCAATATTTCCATCATATCCTCACATATGCCCCATGAAATGGATATATTAATTGAATATTATTACATGAGGGGACCCTGCTGAGTGCCAAGAGGGATAGTGTAACTGGGAAGGTCATAGAGCCGTGATTGTGATTGATAGGTGTGTGATAGGGGAGAATAGACAGATACACATAAATATAACACAAGGCAGAGTGAGAATAGAGCTACCAAGAAGGTCTCCCCTTCTCAGAGGAGGGCAAGCTCTTTTTCCTGAGTAGTAGGGGAGGGCTTCTTGAATGGTATTTGAAGCCAATAGACATGGAATTGTTTGTTTATTTATTTATTTATTTTGACATGGAATTGTTTAAATGTGGGTGGCATGTTGTGAAGGCACTTCAGGCCATGAGGTAGTATGGACAAAAGGAAAGAATGTATTGGGGAAAGAGTTGGTGGCCAGTCCCTCTGGAGACTAAAGAGTACAGTATACATGAAAGATCTAATTTTTTTTTTCTGACGTTCCCTGAAGTTACCACACCAGCTCAAAGGACTGAGGACCCTCCAAGGCTCCACTCCTCCCCCGCCACTCCAATAACTCATCGTTCTCCAGTTTCCAAAGCATCCTCAGCAGCACCTGCCAAGCCCACAACCCTTCTGCCATCTACCACATCCTCAAAGACTTCATCTCGGGAGGGGCCGCTTAGGCCCCTGGGGGTCAGCTACACCCAGCACACCCAGATGCACCAGCAGAGGTAAGAGGTGTCCATTTTCCAGGATGGGCTAAGGCCCAGGCAAAACAGGCGAGAGCCAAGAGGCCCACTGAAATCTTCCTGAAACACCCAATAGTAGAGACCCTTGTTAGCCTTCTCTTCAAAAGGCCACTATGAAATAGACTACCTATGAGTATAGTACATAAACTCATTAGTCTCAACACTTTTAATGTCCTACTACTGAGCTTGTAGAAAGTAGATGCAAGTCTTTCATTCAGAATCATCAAATATATTTTGATGGAGAAGAATTAAATCAGAACCAAATTAACTAATAAACCATTAAGTATTAAAGTTACTTTGACCTATTTAGTTTTTTAATATGGCTGCCAGGAAATTTAAAAGTACATATGTGACTTACATTGCTAGCCCACAGCACCTGCCTAAAGACTTGGGTAAAGTCCAGGAAAGGGCTCCAATGAACCACTAGGTGGCAGCATTATAGCAGGTGGCAAAGAAAATCAATAATAATTGGAATTATTTGTGCCTAAAAAAAAACACAGGGACCTCCAACATTATTTGAAGTTATATAAACAGGGAAACTGAGGCTGTGAGAGCTAAGTGTTTCAAATAGTACAAGAATTCCTGATACTGTTTGGTTTGATAAATCACACCAATCTATCAGTGGAGAAGAAAACAAGTAAATTTAACCAACATTTTCTTAGTCTCAACCATATGCCAGGCACTGTGCCATGTCCTTAAGATGTAAAAAGATAAAATCATGCAATATTCAGTTCTTACTAATACAAGTCTGACTGATAAAGTTTGTAATGGACATGAACTCAAGAACTGGAAACATACAATCCTTCTAGCTTACCACAATTGGGTAAGAAAAGAGGATTTATGGATTGTCCCTTTCAGAAAAGTAAGATTTCCAACTGATATGCAGAGAAAACAGAGAAACATTCTGTGCAGAGTGAGCACTCAGAAAAACATCCTTCTTTTCCAGTTATAAGAAATTAGCTCAGGGCTGGAGTGGTGGCTCAGAGGTTACCTTGCTTACCTGGCATGCACAAGAATGCGGGTTCAAACCCCAGCACCACATACACAACGAAGTGTCCCAGCAACGAAGGCAACATGAAAAGCTATATAAAATTGTTTCTGTCTCTCTCTCTCTTAAAAAAAAATAAGAAAAAGAAATTAGCTCATTTAACATTTGCAACAACAGTGTGTGTAAACCAAGGTGAAGAGAGTTGGGAGGGGGACTGACAATTATTGTACCCTGCTATAGGCCAGGTGCATTAAATTCTTCATATGCACTATTTTGCTTCATTTTAATAACAGTTCTGCAAAATAAAAACTATACCAATTTGTGGGAAAATAAGGCTCAGAGAAATTAGGAGACTTGTTCAAGGTTACACATTTAGGAAATGGCAGACCTGAATTTGAACCCGTTTCCTGATTCCATAGACAAGTCTCTTTGGGGGGAGTGGGAAGAATTCTGTTAACAAAGGGACAAGTCATCTTCAAAAAAGTCACCAACAGGACAGTCAGTGCCTCTTTAAACCTATCTCCCTTACTACCTTCTCTTCCTCTCTCCCCAGAGAATTCAACCTTGACTCATGGTCTGAAGGTGAAGACCATGGATTTCACATTTTGATCCCAACTGTCCTGGGTCTTCTCTTACTGGCTCTTCTAGGGCTGGTAGTCAAAAGAGCTATTCAAAGGAAGAAAGGTGAGCAACCGGGCTAAGGGCTCCAGGCTCCAGGCTAGGGTGGGAGAGCTGAGCTACCCAAAGCTCCCAAAACATTCTGATCTGTGCTTGAAAAGCGTGGGAAACCCGGGAGAGATCATAGCCTCGGGTGTAGGGAAGTGGAGTGGGGGTCAATGACCTGGGAATGGGTACGAAGAGGAGGGCGGTCTGGGACTAGACCATCCATGCATGTCCTCCACGGTTTGAGCATCTATACTTCAGACGTGGCCGGCATCGGGGAAGGGGCAGTCTTGAGTTTGGGAAAGGAGAGGAAGGGTGGCCATAGGCCTCTGATGTCATCTTCTTCTCTCTCTCTCCCTGTGACTACGGAGAAGCCTTCTCCAGGCTGGTCCGCCGTTTGGCGGTAAGGATGCGCACCCTGGAGGCCTCCCAGCGGCCCCGGGCTCAGCAGCGCCGATTGCAGCGGCCGCGCTCGCAAAACGTCTACAGCGCCTGCCCGCGGCGCACTCCGGTGCCGAGCGCCACAGGTGAGCGGAAGCTGGTGGCGGAGTGGCGAAGGGACAGAAGAAGATCAGAAGGAGCGCGGGTGCCAACTGTGCGCGGGGCAGCTGGTTCTGGGGACGACCCGCTGGGGCGCAGCTTCTACCGCGGGAACGCGGTGGGTAGGGCGGGGCGGGGAAGGTGCGGGATCCTGGGCCGCGTCCTCAGCTCCGCCCTCCCATCCCCCTTAGGCCAGGGGCAAGCCCCTCCAGCCGACCTCGGAGCCCCGGCCACCGAGCCCTCCGCCCCGCCGCAGGTGAGCTCCACCCCTCCCCTGATTGGCAGCTGCGGCCTCAACCCGAGGCCCCGACCCTGGGCGCGAATCCCAGCGCAGTTGCTGGAGCTGGGACTTAGCTCCAGGGTGCAGGCTGTTATTCTTTTCTTTTTTACGAGAGAGGGAGGGAGAGAGAACATCAATTTTATTTATGTATTTATTTTTCCATCTGGCCTTTGTCGGAAACTTAGTCGTGCTTGTGGTACTGGGGTTCCACTGCGGGTCCTCGCTCTGCCAGGCAAGCGCTCCAACCACTGAGCCATCGCTCCAGCCCTTTGGGCCCCAACTCCCAAGGCCCAAGCCGGGGACAAATTGCATAGGTGCCATTATTTGGTGGTATCAGGAGACTAACTCCCCAGGGATTGTGCTAGCCTTAGTCCATTGGCTGTTAGCTAAGCTTTTCTCACCGGCTAAATTTGTGCTGGATTGGGGTGGTTCAACAGAGAATGATAGGAGTAACTCTAAAGCTAGGTGGAAAAAAATATTTTCTATTCGTTCAACATAGTCTTACATATTGGGGGGAATTGTTGTTAAATATTCATGCATATATATTGACAAAGTAAGTTAAGGCCAGTCCTTGTCCAGGGTCTACCCCCTTCAACCACTCCCTGCTCCCATGTCTCCCCTACTTTACCCCCATTTTGTAGATAGAACTAGGCCTATACATGTGTATTAATTATTGGATTTTCTGATCCTCTTTGCCCACCTGTTTGTAGTTGGACTACTCATGGCAGTCGAGGATTCCCAGCTGCATTATAACCTCCCTAATCCCTCCCTCCAGCTGCATTGATAACCCCCCTAAAACTTTCAAATGGAAGAGATTCCTTTGCTGGGAGGTTCTAAGCAGGTTTCACCTTAGTGTGAGGTAGAACTTTCTAGTAAACTCTAAGATGAGATGAGGTAGTTTACTCATCACTGGAAGTGGTTAGGCTTAACATTAGAAGGTGACTCAACAGAGATGCAGACAAGATTCAGCACCTTGGTTGAGGAGGATTCATAAATCTAGGAATGGACATAGGGAACTCAAGTTTCCATCAGGAAAGAAGCCTTTATTTTATTTTATTTTTTAAGAGAGAGAGGGACAGAGAGAAAGAGAGAATCTATTTTGTTTTTCATGTGGCTTTTGTTGCTCCAACACTTCCTTGTGTATGTGGTTCTGGGGTTTGAACCCACGTCCTCATGATGCCGGTTTTGTGGATGTTGGGTTCATGTTGGCTTGGAGTCAAAGAATGAAACCAAGGGACACTGAGGCAAGCCAAGCAAACAGTTTTTAAAGAACGGATAGAAAATAAAGACTTCTCCAAGAGAAGAGAGTCTCAGAACCAAGAACTCAAAGAGGGGGTATGGCTCATCTTTCTTATAGTCTCTCAAGATTCTCCCTCTTTGATTAATCATTGCCTTCCCTCCCCCATGCCTGAGCAGGCTCAGAAGCTCTGGTCTGATCTAGCCTTTTGTCCTGGGCCCGCCAGCACCTTTATCAGCAGAAGAGATGCCTGTATCCACAGCATCTTTGTTAGCAAAGGGCTTTGTTAGCACGGGGAGTTGCAACGGCAGATGCTCTTTGCCCCCTTAGAAAAAATTATTGTCATCCAATTTCTTCCTTACCAACCCCATCATTCTGCCTACACTGACTGCCTAACTTGCCCCACTGTCTCACTAACGTATGCCAGGCAAGCGCCGGAACCACTGAGTCACCACTCCAGCTCCAGGAAAGAAGCCTTTAAACTATCTGTACATCTTTGCTTTCCCAAATTTAGAAAACATTTTTATTTTCTATAGTAGTCACAGTGGCTAAAACTCTGATTTCATTACCCTGAAAATAACTGAAGATGGAAAATATCCAAGTTTTAGAGTAGAGACTAAGTTCATGCAACAGACCCCCCCCAAAACAAAAACAAAAACAAAAACAAAACCACACTCAAGAGGTAGAAGCCTATTTTCCTCTCAAGCAAAGGCTCAAACAGAGGGATGGGAAAGGGTGACCTAAGCCATGAGGTCATAGAAGGACTTTTTGCTCCATTGTCCTGTGGATGGTCCTGCTCCATAATCAATACTCAGGCCACAGTGTCATGTCTACTTTCAGTTAGAAATAAAGTTTTTAGAAATACAGAGGTGCCCTAAGGAAATCAAACATACTCAGAAGTGGATGGGCAAGGCAAACTTCTGCAAAAGAGCGTGCTATGAAATCTAACCAGGAAGCTGCCTGGGCTGGAGCCCACCAGCTTATTTCTCTAACCTGAGGCAATGCTGCTATTCACTCTGCTTGGAGGAGCTCAGGGGTATAATGTACATGATTGGCTAAGATAATATTGGGGTGGGTACAGGAAAGGGCTACAGGTGTAATGGGGTACCTGGTAGGGAATTTAAAACTGGCTTCCTTCTGGCCCCACAGTTTCCTGACCTAGGATGACTTCAACCTTAATTTACAATAAATATGCCTATGTTGTATTACAGGGTTAACTTTGATAGAAAACATAAATCTTACAATTGCATCCCACCAAGGAAGAAAAAGTTGCTTCTTTAAGGCCATGGCCCTGAAGTTTCACACATCCCTTCACCTCCCATCCCACTGGCCTTAGCTGACTAGCCAGTATAAAGCTGTGCACCACTGCACCCTGCTAGATTTATTTCTGTATCAAGCCACTTCTTCTTCCTCCTTTCAGAAAGTACAAAACATAAAAACTCCTTTCAATAATCACTTCCTGAGCGCCTGCTGTATTCAGGGTACTGGACTTCTAGATCTTAGAACTTGTGCTTAAGTATGTGATCACAGTCCCTATAGTGACTTTCTGTGGATATAGTAATTGTGCCAGGTTGGGGCCCTTGGCTCAGCCCTGTCCTCTAAGAACTAATCATATTAAAGATAGATGATCCTAAGGAAAAGATGATTTGTCTGGGGAAGAGAAGCACCACAGAGCCACATGGTCTGACATTTTCCTCCCTTCCAGCCCCTTTCTGGAATGCACTGTCATGCCATGTCATGGCCTCTCCAGGCCCTTACAGAGGTAGTAGGGTGACTCACCATACCACTGAATTACTCCCTAAGAAGAAGCATATTTGTTTCACAAGTCACATTATTTTATCCCCGAGGGGATACTCCTCTGGCAGCTGGGTCTCCTTCAGACCCATGCCTAGCCACATGATTTCAGTCTAAGCCCCATTTAAGGCATTTCCTGCCCACATTGGTTCTAAGTGTCTTCCAGTTATTTAGGGTGAGACATCACCCTGAAAATCCCTAGGGCTGACCCACTTGATGGAGCTCAGCTACCTCTGTGTCTTTGCCTTCTGGAACTCAGCAGCCCTCCATGCCTGTGCCCCCCATTTCCTGCTACGGAAACCTACCTAGGAAGATACTAAATTACCCACCCAGATCCAGTAATGCTTCTTTGGTGTTCCCAGGTGCCTGACACTCCCTGGCTCCATTCCCCATCTCTGAAGACCAGCTGTGAATATGTGAGCATCTGCCACCAGCCTGCTGCCAAGTTGGAGGACACTGATTCAAATGACTACATCAATATTCCCAGCCTGACTCACCCCCCTAGCTGTATGCCTGTGGCCAGGCCTTGGTGCCAATGAGTCTTGTATCTCTGTTGATTTCCAATAACTGCTCCATCGCTTCACAGAGCCCTGATCATCTCATATGCCCCATCTCAGCTCTCATCCCTGTCTATCTATAACTTGGGCATGGCTCTGCCCCCAGCTAATCACGCATACCTTTGCAGCCCTCTGTGTGCGTCAGGGGACTCTGGGTATGCATAGCATTTGTCTTGACGCCATCTGCTTCCTTTCCAAGCCATGTAACAGGCTGTGGCATTTGCAATGTATTTGATTACAGGGATTTTGCTACTCCAGCTGTAGATCACATGGCATCAGCCTGGACTGTAGGCATAGTTGCCATTCAGAAGCCTCACACCGACAGAAAGCCTCAGGCTGTGTCAGGAGGATGTGCCTCAGCCCTAGGAGCAAGGAAGGGGCCTGGTATGAAAATACTCCTGAGAAGGGCTCTGCCCTGATCCAAAGGCTGGCACTTGCTAGTAAGTTTCTACTTATCTCAAGTCCAATTTATTTCGATGTTATAAAGTAGCCTACATTCTCTGAACCAAGATTGTTAGTGCTGGTGATATATATTTGCACAGTTCCTCTTTAATCTAAGTCTCCCCATTTGCTACAGATAAGAACCCAGACCCCAGGGTGCCCCTTCTTTTAACCTCAGCCTTTGCCATCTTCTTACCCTTCTTCCATATCCTAGCACTGATATTTGCACACCCATCTTAACTTTGGTCTGTTTTAGCCATCCCAAATCGTTACCTCTCTCAGCTTTTAAAAATGCCCATCATCTCTTTGCCAGTTTGAGACAACGTCTAGCAAAGTGGGAAGGAAAGTTGCCGGGGGTTTCTGGAGATCCAGTGGCTTTGCAGTAGCACTTCTGTCATGGAGAAGGAAATACTCTGCCTCCCACAAGTCCTCTTTCTCTTAAGTTTTTGGGGCAAGGCCACAGTCAGACACTGTGTTTGGATTGATGTCGAAGTACAGCCTGAGCTTGAGGCTAGCGAATGCTCACTCTTGCAACTGATGAAAAGATCATTCCCTGGTACACAACATGGCCTCCCCAGGCACATACCCAGAAGTGCGAAGGAAAGGCTGCCAGACCTGAGAGGAGTTGCACCTTATTAAGAAGAAATGTCATGGGGCTGGAGCGGTGGCTCAGCGGTTTCGGCGCTTGCCTGGCAAGCATGAGGACCCGGGTTCAAACCCCAGCACCACGTACACAACTAAGTGTTGGAGCAACTAAGGCCATGTGAAAAACTAAATAAAGTTTAAAAAAAAAAAAAAGAAGAAGAAGAAATGTCATCACATATTGGACCATACCTCCAGGCACAGGGACACCGTCAGCAATGTCAGCTTGACACTGTCACCTTCTCAAGCATCAGATAAGGGAAGAATGATGAGGAGAAGAATAGGCGGGCATCTAAGGAGAAGGGACAGTGGGGTGGAGTGAGGTGGGGTGGGGTGGGGAGCACAGCAGGAAATGAAATGTTGGTGACAGTCTGCTTTGTGCTGGGCACTTTAACCTACATGTTATCTTTTATCATTTACTTTTCAAACCAATGCCCACTGCCACCCCAATGATCTGCCCCTGCAGATATGTGAGGTCCATGTGCTAAAGTTCAATATCATATCCTAGCCGTCCCTCATCATTCCGTAACAATTCAGAAAGGCAAAAAAATGCAGTTTATTAATTTTCATCTGAGTCCCTATCCACAGCCCCATACTGTAGCAAAAATTGTGAGAGATAAAAGAGAAGCACGGGGCACTACATTCTGCGACCGTCATGGAACTTAGAGTCTCACAAATAAATATGACTTCAGTGAAACACTGGCAGTAATTAAATAGAGTTGTAATAAATACAGGAATCCACTTTGTAGATTATTCACAGCATCCAGAGGAGCCTCCTGTGACTGCTTTTTGGGTTGCTGAAAGTCTTTGAAGATAAGCTAGGCCAACAGTGGGGCCCACGGCCAAGCATGTGAGTACCCAGAGAGCGGCACAGGCAGGGACTCCTATTTGAAATCCCATGGAGAACAAGTGAGGAGGCTGTCCTGGTCTGGGAATTCAGAGCTTGTAGAATTTCGCCATCCAGGTCAGGAGAATGTCCACTTCCCCAAAGGCTTTCGTCAGAGCAGCTTCTATGTCCAGCTAAGGGGAAAGAGGAGCTGGAGGTCAGCCACGTTAGCTGTAAGGATAGCATTCCTTCTGATCTGCCATGTCTGGAACAGACATGGCCGCAAATCATGGGCTGGTCGCCTGTGGAACGGTCTCTGATGAACTTGCCTGCCTATCCCTTGTCTCCATCGATGTGTGTTCACTTCAGGGACAAGGACAAAGAAAGTAGCCACAGAGTAGCCGTGGGTAAAGACCAAGGGAAGAGCATATGGCACCCTTAACAATAAGAGCCAAGGAATGCAGCCTGGGGTGGGTATGGCCTCCCCCCTGAGTCCACTGTGCAGATGAGGAAATGAGCCGGTGGCCTTTTCCATCATTTATTTGCTCTTCACCATTTACTTATAGGCCGATGTATGCGTCCCTCCAAAAAATCATCAAAATCACATTTTGAAAAAAAAAAAAAAACAAACAAAAAACTTGGGGAGAGGTGCTGGGAATGAAATTTAGATTTTCTTTGGTATCTAACTTTAAGAAAAGACAATATCATTTCCCATTCTTATTCACAAATGAAACCGCTTGAGCATTATGGAAAATACTGCAGATGTGTTTGAGGGTGGGTAGGGTGACCTTTCTCTCTCACTTCTGATCTTCATTGCCCTGCTCAAGTACCCACAAAACTCTTTCAGTAGTGAAATCATATTGTAGAGCAATGTAATAGCATTTTAACTTGATAACCCCTGGGAGGGGAAGATCACTTTATTTGTGACACTTAGGCAAAATTTATGCTAATTGATGCAAATATGCCTTTGTTCCCTCTAAGTGGGTTTGGGGTGAGCCTGGTGGAGGCCCCTGTGTTAAATTCCACTTTAGGTCTCTGAGGCCCCCTAGTGTGACAGGCAGGCCTAGTCTACTGTGCTTGGTGGGCAAGCTCCGAGTTTGTAGTCTTACCCGTTTGAATGCTCCCTGGAACAGCAGAAACCGCCTATGCGCACTCTCACGGATGACAAACATCTCATCTTCCTGCTGCATAACAAGGGGAAAAAATGGGGGCCAAGAGTTGGGTGGGGTCAGAGGTAAGCTCCCTCCCGTTTTTCCTGGTGATGCCAGAATGGGTCCCAAAGCCTGAGAGGACAGAGCTGAGCTCTGAGTCCTCCGAGTAGTCAATGTTCAACTCCCACCAGCGGCAGGAGCTGCCTCCTTGAAGCCTCAGAGCAGTCCCTTCAGAGAGAAGTGTCATTGCCATTTCACAGAGGACAAAACAGAAGGCAGAGAGGTTGAGTACCTTGCAAAGTGCGACCCAGTTGATTAGAAGCAGACCTAGACCTGAACCCAGAACTCCCTTGACTCCCTGATGGAGAATACAACACGAGACCGGATGAGGGGAAGAGAGTGTTCTCATAATGCACCATTTCCGGGTTCTTAGTGCCAGCTTTGCTCTACTCACACTGGGTTGAAGTTTTGACACGATGACAATAAAGTTGTTGGCCAGAGTAGAGAATGACTTCAGGGTCTCCAATTTAACACTTCTGTTCTTGTAGTTTTTGAAAATGGTGTTCAAATAGAACTTCAGCAGAGCATGGATAAGGTAACAGCTCTCAGCATCCTGGGGAAGGACTGGGTCACTGAAGAGCTGAGACCTCGGCCCACCCCAGCCCCTGGACAGGCAACCCACATGCCACCAGAGGCAAGATAAGCACAATAGGAGCAGGAGCCTTCTAGGAGATGATGGTGAACATTTGAGCTAAAGGAATTCCAGGGACCCCACAGACCAGCACCTGTTTCACAGAAGGAACCCAGACCCATCTGAAGTCACACAGCTGCCAGTGGCAGACACAGCCTATGTCCCAGGACTCCTGACTCCCCATTTAGCTAATATTCCCTTTCTTTTGCACCACACAACCTCTCTAATACGGGGAGGTGGTAGACCCTGAAAAACACTTGAACTTGGACTTTGTGGTGGAGAGTTGGTGGGAAAATGACTAAGAGGAAAAGAAATGAGAAAACTAGCATCTTTGAACTCCACAGTTGCAATCTAGCCCCCTCAGGATCCTGAAGCTCAGCACCTCTCAGGGATCGGGGCTCACAACATTTATACTCACTGACTGAATAGGTGGCAAATGAGAAGACAGCTGTGGTTGAGAAAAAAGTATATGTAGGTGGAAAAGAGAGTTCAGCTCAATAGATTGAGCCCATTGTGTTCACATAAGCAAAAGGGAAGCAGAGATTGGTGGCAACTCTCTGGCTCAATCGCCACCTCTCCCCATACCCACAGAGTGATACCCTTGCACACTGCCCTGGCTCATGGCCAGCCCTGTCCTATGTAGGGTCAGCCCAAGGTAGATGGGAAGGGCTCCATAGGCCTCACAGAGGGAGGTATGCTCCTTCCCCATGTCTGATTACCGAGACATCCTGCAGAACCTCCCGCCGCAGCAGCCGGATGCTCGTGATGTTATCCTGAGCTTGCTTTGGGAACAGAAAGAAAAGACATTTCTAGGTTGGGGGTCAGCATGGAAGCCAACAATGTAAAAATGAGCTGCTTTTCTAGACCCCTAAGTCCAACCAGTCTTTGAGACTTCAGCAGTCAGAGGGACCAAAGGAGGACCCAGGAAGGGTGGTGCTCAGCTAGCTGCTGGGGACGGGGATATATGGAATCCCTGGTGTTCTCAGAGTCTAAATGCAGACTTGATGAAGGATATTTTCATTCCTTCGGTCAAGACAAGAGGAAATAAGTCTGTTTGGTTTCCTCCATATTCAGGGTGGTGAGGAGGAGATGTGGGGAGGAGGGGCTGGGCCTGGGCGCTGCCTCTCACCCCTGGAGCTCCCTCTGCAACCCAGCCGCTCATTCCAGCTCTTGAACTTAGAGCCAGAGTGCACCATCCAGGAAGAAGCCCGAGTGAATCAGGTCTTCTTTCTTTCCCTTGGCCTCTCTTTATGTTACTAGAGGCTGACCACATTTTTCTGAGCCTTAGTTTCCTCGTGGGTAATCAGGGGCTTGTGGTGACTCCTGACCTCTCCAAGTTCTTATATCAGAAACTGATGCACAGTTATGAATGGCTTCATAGTTATGTCATCCTCCCCCTGCCTGGGAGCCCCATGGCCAGGTGCAGAGCATCATCACACTCACCACAGTGTGCTGGATGATGTGGGAGGCTTCCCACAGTTGCTGGAGATTTACCCCTTCCACTCGGCAGGGCCCAAATTGGAATTCTTGACCCTGGAGCCCTAGTGCCTGGCTCCAGACAAGGATCAGACTGAGGCAAGGGAAGCTAGCCGTCTGCAGCCGAGAGCCCATCTGTGGCAGGGAAAGTGCGGGCGGATCCTGCTGAAAGGAAAGGGGGGCTTCTCCTGAGGCAGGTCCTCTGACCAGGTGGGATGAACCCCAGGACTGTGCCCTGTGAGTCAGCCTAGGCCAACCCCATGAACACACAGATAGGGCACCTGAGATGAGGATCTTGCTGTGATCTGAATGTCCCCAGTAAAACTCATATTGAAATTTAATCCTCATTGTGAGGTGTGAAGAGATGGGAGCAGGTGAGAACTTTAAAGAGGTGATTAGGTCATGAGAATGCAGCCCTCATCAATGGTTTAATTCACTCATGAATTAATGGGTTAATGAATCATCTAAACGCAGTTTAGCTCTGTTGTGTGAGTGCCTCTCTTACCATGTGATCCCACCACTGGGATGCTGCATAGAGTTCCCACCAACAAGAAAGCCCTCACCAGGTGTAACTGCCTGATCTTAACTTACCAGCCTTCCAAACTGTGAGCCAGATACACTCTTTTCCTTACAAACTCTGCAATCTCAGATATTCTCCAGTAGAGCAACAGAAATGGACTAGCATTCAAGTGTGGGAACCCATGCTCGAACACTACAAACGTGCAGCCTTGTTGGCAGGCTAAGGCTCCCTGCTCCTCCATTTCGCTGGTCTTGTCATATCTCCACCTGCCCTCTGCTACCCTCCTCCATCTCCACACCCTTGAACCTCCTTCCATCTGCATCACAGTTACCCCTGGTATTCTAGTCAGAACTTGACCAAAAAGAGGGAAGAGTGGGAAGTCCCATGCACCAAAGAACATGTCTAGTGAGCCCAAACTCAGGAGAGTTACCTAGGCATTTACTTGTCTAAGATCTGCCCTTATACCGCCAGGCACACTGAGGCAGGCCTATGGCTCCTCCCAGGAGGTGATGTCTCTTGACTCCTTATCTCAGGGAGCATAGGGATGAATCCTGGCCCGCAGGGAGTGTGCAGAAGGCAGGCTCAGGTCACATGCTCACTCTGCCATCTCAGCTGGCTGGCTCACTCTTGACTCTAAGAACTGACTTTGCAAGTAACTGAGTGAGGAGAGGGAAGAATCAACGATCCGGATGAATCACCAGCTGCAGAAGTCTGTGCAAGCCCCTGGGCACCACTGTCTACTTATAACTGATTGCAGAGAATTTCTTTCCAGTGCTTTCTTTGCTTCTTCCCTCTTTCGTCTTCTCCCCTTTTCCCCCTACTTCCTTCTACCACCATTGAAGAACATTTCCTGTTCTAAGTACTAGTCTCACACCTGAAGAAAGGGACTCCCACCTCCAGACTGGACAGACAGAATGAGCACCAATACCTGGGAAACGGCGCCCACTGTCCCCTGTCACACGGATCTGTGCTTCAGCATTCCACTCAGTCTTTCCAGTCCCTTCTTTCAAACTACAGGTTTTGCAGCCTCTCTGAGTCTCACAATCCTCCTGGCCTTCCTTCCTTCTAAAATGAATTCTTCTTGGTGTTAAATTGGAGAAACTTCTCCTCACCCTGTCAAGTCTTGTCCTGATATAAACACTCAAAACATTGACTTCTGCCATCCGCCCTTGACCACCATCCCCAAGTAAAGCAGCCGCCTCCTGCTTCAGAATAAAGATGCGGAAATCCCCCATCACTCACCTCAGATCCTGTGAGTGATACTCAAGGGCTGGCTGTTCGGTGGTGACTGGGACTGGTTTGTTCTATGGACAGGGAAGCTGGGCCAGACCCTGCACTATGTGCTGGGTGAGGGTACCCTTGTTGGAAGCTTCTTGTCCCAGCTTTTAGAAGTCGTTTCCAAGGTAAAGGTGTGCAGGCCAGCTAGAGTTTGTGGAGATTAGTATATAAAGGGGCTGGGGGAGGGACAGGGAAAGAAGAGGGAGGTGGAGGTGGAGAAAGGGAAGTTTGTCATCCTTCCCTCGAGCATTACTTCATTGCCTAGTCACCCCTCACTGTAAAACAATGGGGCAACGCAGAAGGCAATCCCTGAGATGAGATGAGACCTGGGTCTGAGTTCAGGCTCTGCCACTGTCCCTGATTTAGGGCAAGTCTCCTAGCTTCCCTGAGCTGCAGTTTCTACCTGTATTAAAAAAAAAAAAAAATGTCCTACCTCCCCTAGAGGGCAGGTATAAGGGGCAAATACAAAAGTGACACAGAAGTGCTTTGTAAATCTCTATACATGTCAACACATTATTACTGTGCAGAGTAGACTCTTGCTGTCAAAATAATTCAGCAATTCTGCCCGATTCCTGATGGGACAGTTGCCCAGAGCCCCTAAGTACCTCCCTTTATTTCCTCAGGGATAGGAACTTTAGGAGTGTTTCCTGACATGCAACTACCCACAGACCCTACGGTTAAAATCATTCAACAAAGCATGTCTCTCCTCAGCTTCTAGAAGCCAGGAAGAATAAGGGAGTGTGTGCATGGACAGGCCTGGAAAGCTGGGGGCCCTAGTGTCCTTGGGTCTAGCCTTGGCCAGGGCTGTGCAGCCTGGGCTCCCCCAGGGAATGCAGGCATTGTGCCAGTCAAGTGCGCAGCAGTGCGGTCAACAGAGCTGACCGCAGCTCCAGCTTGCAAAGCGCTTAGGCTTTAGTTTCCCTGCTTGTTGAATGAAGGCATCAACTGGAGCAGTGTTTTCCATGAGGCACTCTACAGATCCTAGTCTTGATGAATGCTTGCTTGGCAGAAAATTCCATGAAACAAGAGAGCTCGTAGTCAGATCAACCAGAGAAGCCCAGGTGCTTCGGTCCTCTCGGGAACATATGTTGCTCCAAGAGTAGTGAAGATTTTGAGGAAGCTAGTGGAGAGTGGGAGATGTGGCTAGCCTCGTTTCACCCAATGAAGAACACAGCAGTGAGAAGCACTAGACTCTGAATCAGGGGCAGGCCAAATCCAGCCTGCCACTGTTAAGATCCGAGTAGCTTAGCTACTTGTACTGTGACCTCAGAATAGGTTTTACATTTTTAAACAACTGGGAAAAAAGTTTTTTAAAAGAACAATATTTTGTGACACATGAAAAAAATACATAAATTTCAGATTTCGCGGCCCACAGATAAAGTTTTATTGGAACACAGTCACACCCAATTATTTACTTACATATTGTCTCCGGCTACTCTTGTGCTACAGTAACAGGTGAGTAGCTGTGGCTGAGGCCACAGAGGACCTCAGATCCTGCAGCATTCACCATCTAGCCCTTTACAGAAAGAGCTGATGCACCCTGTTCTATGTGACACTCCTGCACAAATGTTCTCAGAGTTTCCTTAAACCTGGGTCCAAGCAGAAGTGGAGTGGGAAGGTGATAAGAAAAGGGTAGCTTTCCCCAGATCTCAGGTCCTTGGTGGCACCTGCCGAGGCTCTTTGGCATTAGCTGCCCTCTGTCCTTGGCATGTACCCTGTTTGTTTTCTTAAGCAAACAGAACACTTGCACATGATCCCCAGCCAGCAACCCACTTGGCTATGCTGTCACCAGCTGAGTCCTGGGCTTCTGCAGGGCCAGAGTCTTGCTCTCTTGCCTGAAGCAGGGGCTCATCACACTTTTTCCCCTTCAGGATTCAGGATCTAGAATATTCCCCCAAATCCCTGCCTAGTATGGGAAGAAGATGCCAAGAGGCAGTGATGAGACAGTACGAATGGAAGACCAGGTGAGGGTGTGGGGCAGTGGATGTTGGGGGGCGTGGGAGCACCAGACAGCCAGGGCAGGAAGCTGAAAGGGAAAGGGAGCCCCAGGGCAGCTGTGTTCCTAGCCAACTGTGTGCTGACTGGTGCCGAAGGAAGGCCAGGAAGATGAGCTGGTACCCGGGCAGGCTGGGACAGGGTCACAGGGCAGTGGATATAGCTCAGTGGGTTCCAGGATAAGTACCTGGGATCATAAGCAGACCACTCTAAGGAAGGGAGAATGTAACAGATATTCCAAGCCAATGCTGGCCTGGGCCTCAGCCTCCATGAATCCATCAGTCATAGCACCATCACCTGAGGGGGAGCCAATGAGAGAGCCCAGGGACCTGGCCCGACATCAACGGAGACTGCCGGCTTTGGCGGCGGGCAGACCTGGGTTCCACGTGTGAACCTCCACTTCCCCACCTGTAAAATAGAGTCCTCACAGGGCCACTGGGACACAATGGCATAAAACTTTGCTCTCAGTGTGATCCATGAACCAACTGCAACAACAATTTATAGGAACTTGTTAGAAATGGAGAATTTCAATTGGGAGGGCTCTTGGGGGTAAATCTAATTTTCAGAATTTATTTATATATATATATATATATAATATTATTTCATTAGAAGCTTGTTTGATTGTTCAACAAGTAAATTTCTGAATAAAAAATATTTAAAAAGAGGGGAAAAAAAGAAATGCAGAATTTCAAGTCCTTCCCCAAACTAGTGAATCAGAATGTGCAGGTTAAGAGCCTCCCAGGGTGATTCTTATGAACAATAAATTTTGACCCTGTGTCTTTCACACAGTAAATACTCAGCACGCAAGGGCTCCAAGTGAAGAGAGAAAGGACGAGAACGGGAGTTCTGAATGGGAGATTTCCCCCCAGGAGATAGTGGCCAATATCTGGAGACATTCTTTTTTTTCAGGGCTGAGGACTGAACTCGGGGCCTTGCATGTACGAGGCAAGCACTCTGCCACTGAGCTAAATCCCCAACCCCTGGAGACATTCTTAATTGTCTTAACTGAGAGGAGCTACTGACACGTAGTGGAATGGCCAGGACAGCCTGTGGTACACAGAGGCCACTCACCATGAAGAATTACATGGCCCAAGATGTCAACGGTGCTGAGGTTACGGAACCCTGGGCTAGAGGGAAGAGGTGGCTGTGGCGGGGATTTTGGAAGAGAAACAGAGAAAGGAAAGAAGGTGAACCTTACTGGAGAGGGAGGTTGCACCCAAAGCAGCAGCAGTGGCAAGGGGTGGGTGAGGCCTGGTCACCGCCTCTGTCCTGGGCTAGACCAACCCCTGAGGCTCTTCGCATGAAAGAATGGAACTCGGGGAGTTTACTCTACCAAAATACCGGGTGAAGTAAAAGCCCATCTGAGAGTAAACCTTGTCAAAGTCAGTTTTTAAAAAATAAATAAATAAATAAAAATCTCTTCATGAGATTTAGGTGTTTTGTTCTGATGATCTTTATGCCACCTCTGTCCTATAAGTCTCTCTGCAGAGTTTATTTTACCTTTGGAAAATAAATCTACTTGCATTCCAGCCCCCACCAAATTCCTCCCAGTTCCTCTATGTAGAGAGAAAGGGACTGAACCATTAGCCTTCTCCACCTCTGGTCTCCCCTCTTTCTGACATGGAAACGCCCTGCAGGAGATAAGTACTGAGCCTATGAATCTGAAAGTCAGAAGATAGGAGAAAGTGACATCATTTTTCTTCTAGTGAATTGAGATTAATTTTCACTATGAAAAAGATTCGTATCTCCCCATTCGGCTGGGAAACTCATGTAGCAATGACCGTGGGATGCTTTGTTAGCCCTTTTCCCTGTTATGGTTACAGTCATTCCAGGAACAGGAATGGTGGGGGGCATCCCCCCGTGGGCTCGCTTACACAGACACCCTGTTATTCTGTCCTGTCCTGTGCCATTGGTGTTGTGCTTGATTTATTTTTACAGGCATGTCAAAGGGTGGGAGCAATCACAAACATAAATGATTCTCTGCTGATGACGCCGGTGATGTGGATGTCGGGTTC
>PVKS010007742.1:0-71497 GCA_004027875.1 Aplodontia rufa | reverse complement strand
TGCTAAATGTTATAAATGAAATCAAACACGTGGTTGGGTGTTGGTGAGCAAGGCAGAAATTTTACTTTGGCGAAGGGCGAAAGAAAAATTCATGCCTGGCAAGGAAGTGAGGGGTTTTTAATTCCAACCTGATGCAATACTGCCCTTTGCTCTAATTGGAGGAGCTCAGGTGCACATTGCTCAGGTGTACTGCGCGATTGGCTATGATTAAGTGGAGGCAGGTGCAAGAGGAAGTAGGCAGCTACTGGGAGAGAATGGGGATAGGGGTCGCCACACACGTGGGGAGGGTCGGAGTGATTCCAAGTTCACTGGAAGAAGATGGCTGGGTACCGGAAGGGGTCCTTGGAAAGAGGTGGGCGTACACAGGTGAGGGAGTTACTATCTTCAAAGGGGGAGGAGGGGGGCTGGAGCGGTGGCTCAGCGGTTTCGGTGCTTGCATGGCAAGCGCGAGGACCCAGGTTCAAACCCCAGCACCACTTACACAACTAAGTGTTGGAGCAACAAAGGCCATGTGAAAAACTCAATAAAGTTGTTTCTCTCTTAAAAAAAAAAAAAAAACAAAGGGGGAGGAGGATCTAAAATGGACGTTGTAGATTATACATCATAATCTTTCAAGTTTGACAGAAAAGACATACATCTTACATATAAGAGCATAACACAGAAGAATCAAGAGACAGGTGTGGGCAATGTGGAGGTAACTATGGTTCAGGATTAAATGCGTTTCTTGTTGTGACTTTGTATGTATTCATGATTGTACAACTACTCAACTCCTTAATAAAAAAAAAAAAAGAAGATATTTTCAGACGTACAAAAACCCACTATGGGGCTGTAGTGGTGGCTCAGCAGTTAGAGCACTTGCCTGTCATGCATGAGGACATGGGTTTGTACCCCAGCCCCACATACACAATGAAGTGTTAGAGCAACAAAAGCCACATGAAAACCTAAATAAAAATTCATTCTCTCTCTGTCTCACACTGTTCCTCTCTCTCAAAAACAAACAAACAAAAAAACACCCACTATGAGCCAGATGTGGTGGTGCACACCTGTAATCCCAGCAATTTGGGAGGATGAGACAGGGGAATTGTAAGTTCAAGGCCAGCCTCAGCAATTCAGCAAAGCCCTAAGCAACTTAGTGAGACCCTGCCTCAAAAGGTTCGGGGATGTGACTCAGTGGTTAAGTGCCCCTGGGTTCATTCCTTGGTACAAAAAAAATAATAATCCCTGGTACCAAAACACAAAAACACCATTAAGAGGAAGAGTGGGGCTGCAGCAATGGCTCAGCGGTTAATGTGCTTACCTGGCAAGCACAATTACGCTGTTCAAGCCCCAGCACCACATACACAACGAAGTGTTGGAGCAACAAAAGGCACATGAAAAACTAAAGTTTATTCTCTCTCTCTCTCTCACTGTCCCTCTTTCTTTAAAAAATTAAAAAAGAGGAACAGTAATTTATTAGGTATCTTTTCTAGGTGATATTTACTGCATTGGGTGAGCTTCTTGGATTCATTTAGTGTACATCCTCTAAGACCACCAGCAGATCCTGTGGTTTTGAAAGGGAGAAGGATAGACGAAGATGCTCTGTGGATTAAGTTCTGATAGAATCACAGTGTACTCCCACAGGGTTTTGGAGTAAGGCCATGAGTAAGGCTATGACTTCTGATGACAACTCCTCTGTATTTCTTTTTCTTTCTTTCTTTCTTTTTTTTTTTAAGGAGAGAGAGGGACAGTGAGAGAGAGAGAAAGAGAATCAGTTTTATTTAGTTTTTCATGTGGCTTTCATTGCTCTGACACTTAGATGTGTACGTGGTGCTAGGGTTTGAACCCAGTTCCTCACAAATGCCAGGCAAGCACCATAACCACTGAGCCACCACTCCAGGCTCAACACTTCTCCATTTCAAAGGCTGTACTGGCTTGCAACTGGATCTGAGTAGAATTTGGATCCCTGGCTGTGGATGCTAAGGAGCTATGCAGCCCCAACTACCTTTCCATCAAAAAACAAAAGCCACACATGGTGGCACACTCCTGTAATCCCAGCAACTTGGGAGGCTAAAGCAGGAGGATCTCAAGTTCAAAGGAGCCTCAGCAACTTAGTGAGACCCTAAGAAACTTAGTGAAATTCTGTCTCAAAATTAAAAAAAAGGACGGGATGTGGCTCAGTGGTTAAGTGTCCCTGGTTTCAATCCCTGGTACAAAAAAAGAGGGGGGATGGGGATGTGACTCAATGGTTCAGTATCCCTGGGTTCGATCTCCACTACCAAAAAAAATAGGTATTATCCACTATATGATAAAACAGCATTCCACGATAAAAGGAGGCTAGGCCCAGACATATCTAGTAGGAACTACCAAATGACATGAGTAGTTGGCTTAGACCCTCATTCAATTTGTCCATACTGTTTTGCTTACTCTACTTAATCCACAGTTACGCTCTCGCGGTCAATCGACAGGACGAAAAGGCCAGGGCTTAGTGTAAAGATTGGTCTGCATGGGGTCTGCTTCAACCAGAGGTCGGTGACTAATGCTTAACAGACACAGACAGAGCCCTGAAAGACAGTGTTGAACAGAGATCCTCACCAAAGGCAGAAGTTCCACGTTGATTCACAGGCAGGGGCTAAGGGCTTGGCCAGCCAATCAGAGACATGACAAGAATAAACATTTCTTTTGCTGGGGGAAAAGCAAGTGGATGAATTTCTCAGAATGGGGACAGAATGCCTTCCCCGTGAGAATGCATGCATTTCTCAAGAGGACAAGATTACCCAATCTGGTCTCTGTCCCCCACCCCAATGCTGTTCAAAGGATCCAAGTTTAAGTGACCAAGGGGGCAGAGATGGAAGCTCTGCAGGGGTCCAGCTTACCTGGGCTTACTTGCTTGAAACTGCCAGCAGCAGGGACCCCTACTGAGCCATTCCTGGGGGCACCAGGCAGTCGCTCAGACGCCAGGTTGGTGAAAAGGACAGTAACTTGCTTCCATATATCTCAGGCAAGGACTGTCCAGCCTCATCACTACTACCAGCACCACCATTTGTATACTTGGAGAATGCTTTATTTATCTGTCACCATAGCGACTCCAACAACATTGCCTTGGATTACAGGACTCGCTTTATGGAGAAGGAAGTATGGCAGAGTTTGTACCCCTGAAATTCTCTGTCCTAGCACACGTCCCATCACCCTGAAGCAGGTGTCTCGAGAGAACAGGAACCAGGTAGAGGCTGAAGGGCAGAAGACTCTGCTACGGCCCTGCGCGAGAACCAACTGCAGTGGTGTGGAAGTGCCAGCCTACTGAGTGTGGGTCTGCCCCCCACAGGAAACACGTGGTGCCATCCCCCAGGAGCCCATTGCCTGAGTCCAGGAAATGAGCGTGGAGGGGGAGCCCGTTTTACACCAACTAGCACACAGGAATTTTGCTTTCCTTCCTGTGACCTTGGGCTTCTGTCCAAGAAAGAAACGCTTCTTGCAGGAAACACAGTCACAGTTCCGAGAGACAGCAGCAGTCGAGGCTGTCCCTGCCCCTACCAGCTCTGCTGGTCCTGCCTGGAGCCAACAGGCAGGAAGGGACCATGCAGCTCAGGGGGAGTGAATTGGTTCTGCCCATGGGGGTGAGGTGGACTCTGCGTGGGACCAGGGGCTTTTCTGTGGCATTTCCGACTACTTCTTGTCACTGAGGAGGGGAAGGGAAGGGAAGGAGGTTATTGGAGATAGGCCCAGAGAGGACTCAGATCCTGAACAAATAAAAGTTTGGGTCATCCCACGAAGGCTAAGAAACAGTGCTGACAAGGTGCCCACGTGGGAAGGGAATTGGCGACAATTGGAATCCAATTAAGGCTAAATACCGTATTCTGAGAATGGACCACCAGATTTAGTATTTCTCACAACACGACCCCCAGAGGTTAAGGACATTGTGTGCCCTGGGGGTTGAAGACACGTTTTCCTCCACAGGATGAGGGTGGAGACTGAAGGATGCAAGGGGTGGGTGGTTCGCCTGTCCTTTCCAGAGCCCACCCACCCAGCTCTGTACCCCAAGTGGCTGTCCCACAGGCCGCCTCACCTTCTGACTCCTGGGAGGCTCTGGCATGCAGAGGGAGCCCCGTGAGAGTGAGGGGGTGTTTCTTCCCCAGGCAGCTGATAGCTCTGCTCCTATCTGGGGCCCCTCTCCTGGCAGCTCCTGTCTGGGGTTCTGACCGTTCTTCCCTCTGGCCACCTCTAGAAGACCCAGAGTTGGTAATAGCAGCCCATCCCTTCCTGACTCTCCTGGACCCTGCCCACACCAAGCAGGCCACTCTGTGTGGTCTTTTCAATTCCCCTGCACTGTTTTAACCCCCGGCCTACACCATCACACCTGTAGTGACATTCACTGCAAAGTTACTTCCTACTGAAAAATGAAAGCCCAGAGGGGCACAGTGGCATACACCTGTAATCTCAGCAGCTTGGGAGGCTGAGGCAGAAGGAGTGCAAGTTCAAAGCCAGCCTCAGCAACTTAGTGAGACCCTGTCTCAAAATAAAAAGTAAAAAAAAGGGGCTGGAGTGGTGGCTCAGCAGTTGGAGCATTTACCTGGCATGAGTGAGAACCTGGATTCAAACCCCAGCACCACACACAAAACTGTGTTGGAAAAACAAAAGCCAGATTAAAAAGTAAAGTTGACTCTCTAAAAATAAACTAAAAAAGGGCTTGGGATGTGGCTAAGTGGTTGTGCACCTGTAAACTCAGCAGCTCAGGAAACTGAGTCAGAAGGATCACAATTTCAAGGCCACCCCAATAATTTAGCAAGACCCTGTCTCAAATAAAAAGGGCTGGAGATGAGGCTCAGTGTAGAGCACCCCTGGGTTCAGTCCCAGTAGGGGAATAGAAAAAGGTGCAGCATCGTCCATTCAAACAAGGAAAAGCTGTTGAACGCCCACTCCTTGCTGGTGCTGATGCTGTGAGGACACTGGAGGACATCTGCCCAGTCCTGGAGGCAAACCAAAGAGAAGTGAAAAGGGAAAATTGGGGGAAGGGGGAGGTAGATAGGTAGCTGGTGCTGGGATGTGGGCTGCCTACAGACCCCGGGGGACAGTGGGGACCTCTCTGGCATCTTCAGTGGAGCTACGGGCAAGAAAGAGGCAGCCATCCAGGCTGTCCAGGCAGAGGAAACCCCGGCACAGAGCCACAGACGGTGGCCAGTGTTCCCTGGTGCAGAGGTGAGCGAGCAGACCCCGCAGGCCTGCGCACATCCGCCTGGGAGGTGGCAGATGGGGTGGGAGTGTCTGAGCAGCCCCTCCCTCCCTGCCCTTGCCTGCTGTGCTGTTACCCTGGCAGTGGCTCCTGAGGTTTCCTGCCACCACACTCCCCACGCCACAGCTCTTCCTGGAGGTGATAGTCTCCTCATTCTCAATAGCTAAGCTGACCACATCAAGGACTTTGAAAGTCAGGGGCTCAGGCCATTACCCTGTCAGGATCAGACACAAAGAAAATGCCCACGCAACGTTTGTGCCAAGAACAAAGGCAGGGAGCCAGCAACAAGGGAGGGAGGAGGGGACAGAGGGGTCACGGGGCCGATCTGTAATGTGGCTGAATGTATCGGGCAGAGGGTTGGGGTCCTCCCTCTTCCTCTTTCTTCAACTCTGCAGAGTCAGAACCAGGGGAGCCATTGTCACAGAAGCCAAGACACGAGGGCCAAATGCATAATCTTAGGAAGCCACCCTGGGAGACCCCTCCAGCCCCTAGGTCAGGGGAGCCAAGCTGGTGGCAACCTCAGAGTAGAACTGCACAGCAGCCTGTGCATGGGCTTAAGAAGTCTGTGTCAAGCGGCCCCTGTGGGATCAGGCCCTTCAGATGAGGGCCATCCCAGCAGGGTCTGTTTGCAAAGAGCCAGTGACAGAGGGGAGGAGGTGGGGACCACAGGGATGGTACCGAAGAGCTGGCAGCTCAGCTGTCCTGTTTATGCCCCAGCCATTCTGATGGCCCTCCAGGGCCACCTCCACCCTCTCTAGCTACTGCATCTGGGAGGGCTCGTGGACCCTCTACCTTGCAGATAAAGGGGTGCCCTGCTGAACATCTGGGAGGGAGGGAGGAGACGAAGGAGAGCTTATGCCCCAAGCTCTGGCAGGGCCCTGACCAAAGGCCACCTGCAGCCAAATGCAGGTGACTGTCCTTCCTGAGTTCCAGTCTCTGCTCTCTCCTCTTCCTTCCAGATGAGAGTGTCCATCTGGCCACCCCAGCCCAGCACTGCCTGACCTGCACCACCCGCACTTGAGCATGTTGTCTCTTGTTCAGGTCACCGGCAAGCCACGCCCTTCTATACCCCACGCTTGTCCTCCACACCCGTCGCAGCCCAGAGCACTGAGCCCACAGTGCCCAGCTCACTTGGGGACACTCCATGAGCTGGGTGAGACCTTGGGAGCCAGACACTGATTCCAAGACCTCTGGATCCTCATCTGAAAGGGGAAGGGGACCCTCTGCCACAGTCTGAGGCTTGGGGGTCACGTGTGCAGCCTGCAGTCACAGTGTAAGGTGCACGTGGAGAGCCCCAAAGTTGCAGTCAGAGCAGCTGACAACGAGGACAGAAGGGCAAACTGCAGGCACTAAGCACCCCTGCACAGACACTGGCCTGCGCTGCTTCCTTCCCCAGCAGCCCTCCCAAATCCAGGTGCTGACCTCCCACGGGCTACCTCTGACCACCTCCCTCCTGTTCAGAAGCCTTCCATGGCTCCCCACTGCCTTCGGGATGAAGGGGATCCTAGGCTGGCATTGGGGGCCCTTTGGAGCCCTTTCAGGATTGCCCTCCTTGGCCCTGCAGTTGGGAAAGGGTGGGGGTGGAGGCTGGGCCAGGAAGTCAGGAGGAGGTAGGGTAGGAAGGGCAGTCCAGGAGGATCCTCAGCAACAGCCATACATTTTAAACGCATTCAGTGCGTTTAAAAAAAGTGCATTCAGCACTATGTAGACTGGACTCCAACCCAGATGAGAACCTGAAGACACGGGGACAAGAATCGACCTCATTTCACAGAGGAGCAAGCTGAGACTTGCGAGGCCACAGAACTACTGGCAAATGGCGGGGCCTGGTTCTGAGCCCGGGCAGCCTGGCCTGCATGCCACCCTGCCTCTCCCCAAGCGGCCCTGTCTCCTTCCAGATGTAGCCAGCGTCCATGTCCCTAGGAAGAATGATTAGCACTGCAAAGAACCCTCAGCCCAGCACCCTCCCTGTGCCAAGCGCTTTCCTCTTTCCACACTCAGCTTCTGTTCCCCAGGGCAATGCACAGATAAGAAAACAGCCCGGTGTGCATGAGGACCTGGGCTCGAACCCCAGCACCACGTGCACAATTAAGTGTCAAATAAACAAAGGCCAGATGGAAAACTAAATAAAGTTGATTCTATCTCTTTCTTTCTCTCTCTCTCTCTCTGTCTCTCTCTCTCTCTCCTCTTCTTTCCATCTTTATTGAAAAAGAAAAAAAGAAAGAAAAAGAAAACTGAGCCTTAGAATGGTCTACAGAGTGCTGGAGAGGTGGCTCAGAGGTTGCAGTACTTGCCTGGCATGCACAAGGATGCGGGTTCAAACCCCAGCACCACGTACACAATGGAGGGTTGGAGCAAAAAAAGCCACATGAAAAACTAAATAAAACTGATTCTCTCTGTCTCTCTCTCTTACTGTCCCTCTCTCTTGCCAGAGACCCACCCAAAGGCTCACAGCAAGTTGAGGGAGGGTCTAGGACTTCCTCTGAGCTGCTGTGGCCAGCAGGGCCTGGGCATTGCCCCTAAGCACAGATGACGGCAGAGACTTGCAAGCCAGGCCCATCGTGCTTGGGATGTGGACAGATGAGGCCTGGGAGGGGAAGGATGTTGGGCCTGGCCACTAGTGGCACTTGTGGTTCTTACAATGTGGTCTCCAGATGGGACCAGCAACAGCATCTCTGAACTTGTTAGAAATACTCTCCATACCCACTCACCCAAAGTTGCCAAAGCCGGGATGGGGCTCCTGCTGCAGGCTCAGAACTGAGAACCTCTGGGCCAATTCACTCTGGTGCAGCCTCCCTCCAGGACCTTTGCTCTTGGCCTCCTGGGCATGCCCTTTTCTCTTACCGCCCACCTGCAACTACCAGTTTTCCATTACTGTGACAAAATACCTGAGATAATTTTAAAAAAAAGGATTGGGGCTGGAGTGGTGGCTCAGTGGTTGGAGCACTTGCCTGGGATGCACGAGGACCCAGGTTCAAACCCAAGTACCACATACACAATTAAGTGTCAAAAAAACAAAACCAAGATGAAAAAAATGAAGTTGATTCTCGTTCTCTCTCTTTCTATCCCCCTTGCTGTTTAAAAAAAAAAATGGAAAGCTTTATTTTGGTTCATGGTTTCAGAGTTTTCAGTCTGCTCGGCCGATGGGCCGGCTGCTTTGCCCCTGTGATAGGTAGCACAGTACATCATCATGCCAGGGGCATGTGGCAAAGGGAGCAAAAGGAAGGGGCTGGAACCCTAATATCCCCTTCAAGGACACACCCCTGATATTCTAACTTCCTCCCACTAAGCCTGGCCTTCTAGAGGTTCCATCATCTCCCAGTAGCATTGCCCAGACTAGAGACCAAGCCTTCAAAATATGGGCCTGTGGGGGAGACACTGAAGATGCAAACTATAACATCCACCCATCCCTGCCATGTTGGGTAAGAATGGAGGGAGGGAGATGCAGGGACCTTGAGGGTGACATCTAGTCTAGACACTGCTTGAGCCTGGGCAAAGGACCACACACCTATTAGCAGGTTTTTATTCACTTATCTTATTTGGGGGTACTGGGTCTTAAACCCAGGGTGTTGTGCATGCTAGGTAAGTGCTCTACCACTAAGCCACGTCCCCAGCCCATTTATTTGGCTATTTTGAAACAGGGTCTCAGTAAGTTGCTGAGGGCCTCACTAAGTTGCTGAGGCTGACCTGGAATTTACAATTCTCCTGCCTTGGTTTCCCCTGTTACTCAGATGATAGGCATGCTCCCCTGTACCCTACCATCACCAGGTGGGTATAAGAATAGTTACCACCTTGCAAGGTCTGAGGACAAAGTGAGGTAAGGCACGGGGAGCGTGCAGTGGATGCCCCCTAACCCAGGTCTTCAGCACCATTAGTGATCATTACACTGACTCTAGCACCACCCTCCCTACCGGTGCTCAGAGGCAACCCCCCAAATCAGTCTTCAAAGCTATGAGCCAAGCCTGCCCTCCACATGCACACCTGGTTGAGGAACCTTGGCTCCCACCCGGGGGGCTGCTGGGTGCGGCAGGTTGGCGTGGTCAGTACACTCGTTGAACAGTTGCTAGATAGAAATGCTGGCCTCGAGGCTGAATCACCTGTGCAGGGATGGGGAGACTGCCTACTGGCAGGGGAGTCAGCATTCGTTCTTCTGGCTGCCCTAGGTTGCAGAGTCTGGGATGGACAGGGGAGTGCAGGGCTGGGCCCTCTGACCTGGCCTTGAATCCCCATCTTGTTTTCACCTGCAGGCGGGGCTGAAGTGGGGAGCAGCTATTTCCCCTACCTGTCTGGTCCTGGTCAGTGGTCATGGCTTTGCCCCTAGGGTGCCCAGAATTCACATGGGCTTTTAGAGCCCAGCTGGCCCCGGTAGGAACAATCTGTTACAGGCGAGGCTGAGTGAAGGAGGTGGATGGGGTCCCAGGGGTCTAATACCTAGCAGGAGCTCCCATAAGTAGAAGAGGGCAGATGCCAGTGTGGCCAGCTGGTCTTGGATGGCAGAAAGGGGTCAGACAGCCTTGGGAGGCAGGAAGAGCTGGGGAAAACTAAGTCCAACCTCAGTTCTGCCATAGCTGTGCCTAGCTGTGCACTCTGGGACAAGACCCTTGCCCTCTCTGAATCTCAATGTCTATTTCTAGAACAGAGAACAGAGGTTAACAGCCCCTGTCCCTAGTGCTGAGGTGCAGAGTGGAGGTCCTTGGGTCTCCACTGGAGTGTGGCCAGACAGTTTTAAAGGGGCACTGAGAGAGGTGCACCTTCCCCACCCTTCCTCTGTTTGGCCCCAGAGGTGGCAGGAACTCATCGGTTTACAGCATGGTGCATGTCCCCTCTCCAAATAGGAGTGACACCTCTCGCTCAGCTCTGTGACCCTGGAGAGCTTCTTCACCTGTGCTCAGTTTCTTTCTTTTTAATATTTTTTATTTTTAAGAGAGAGGGACAGCGCGAGAGAGAGAGAGAAAGAGAGAAACAATTTTTATTTAGTTTTTCATCTGTCCTTCGTTGCTCTGAGACGTCATTGTGTACATCGTGCTGGGGTTTGAACTTGCATCCTCACGCATGCCAGGCAAGTGCTGTAACCGCTGAGCCACCGCTCCAGCCCTGTGCTCAGTTTCTTTCTCTGTAAAATGGGATAATGTATCATGCCCACAGGGACAGAATGTAGCTGTAGACAACAGTGCTCTGCCTCAGCCCAGTCAGAGCTCCCAGGTCTCCATGCTCGGCAAACCTGGCAAAAGCACACATTTTAAACTGTTGTTACCCTCAGGTGGCTTGTGACATTCGCTGCTCATGTATCAACTTGTCCTGGAGAAGGCTGTCCTCACCCCTGTGAACCAGAGCTGCTGCGTCCTGGGTGGCAGTAGGGTGGCCATGCGGGACTTGGGGTATGTCTGCGTCTGGTCAGCTGCCGCTGCCAGCCCTACGTGACAGAGTCCTCAGAAGGCTCTGGAGACTGACCCGGACCCCTGACCCCTCCACCTCCAGAGGCCATGAGCCAGGCCCAGACGGTTTGGGGTGGGGACAAGCACTGTCCCCTGTGACGGGTGGGGCGAGGGAAAGGCAGCTGATGACCTCACCCAGGGTGACCTCAGCGGGCGTGGCCAGGGACAACTCCCTTCCTCCTCGTCGGCGGTCCTGGTCACCGACCTCACTGTCCACACCACCTAGGCTCCAGGTCCAAGGTCACTGTCCCTCAAGCCGGAAATTAGGCTCATGCCCCAGCCAACCGGCTACAGTCCTGGGCCCGCCTGTCCCCCGGATGGATAACGGCCGTCGACCCGATCTCCCCCACACACCCCGCCGGGTCAAGTTCAGGGCTGAACAACCGTCCTGGGCCTCGACTTCCCATCCGTGCAACCGGGGGGCACGCGACCCGCTCGCCCAGTGAGCAGGTGTCAGCCCGCGCGGGGCGCCAGGTCCTCGACCCTGTGCGGTTGTGCTTCTGATTCTCCCTGAGTCTCAGTTTCTCTGCTGTGCCAGGGGTAGGGACTGGAGGCGGCGGCGCTGACGGGGACGGCCCTGTCCCTGACTCTTCCAGCGCCGAATCTCCGCTCACTCAGGGGAGGGAAAGACCAGGGCCCCGGGACAACAGAGCCGGAGCCACCCGGGTCCCAGCGCCAGCGCAGGGTCGCCTCGGGTCTCGGCTCAAGCCCGAGCGCGCTTCGACGTTCGCCGCCCTGAGCGGAAGGGGGCGCTGGAGACCAGCTGCACTGCGCAGCTCAGCACTCGCCTCCCGAGTCAGGCGCCATCCCGCGGCAGGTGCAGAGCCGGCTCGTCCCGTCCCCGCTCCACCCTCACTGCGAGACCAGATTGCCCCATCCGGCTGTGGCTTCGGGCCGGATCTGTCCGCCAAACTTGTCCCGGGGCTCAGCGCAGGCTTCAAGGGATGCCGAGGTGGGGCCGTGGCAATGACGGCGGCTCTCAGGGTCCCACCGGACTTGGGAATGGCCCCCTGCACTATGCAGGGTGCTTGTTAAGGTATCTTTTCAAAAACTCTGAAATCTGGTTATTTACATTCCCAAACTCGGCGCAGCCACTGAGCAGGGAGTTTAGAGTTGGAGCAAGACTGCTGAAAATCCTTTCTCGGGCCTTCCTTCTAGTGGGGTGCGACACTAGGAGCGGGGGCAGGTTTCCTCCAGCCTCGCTCCTGTCAACCTGCGCAGGCCCTGGCCCCTTCCCTCCTCCCATCCTTCCCTCCCTGGTTTACCAGGGACCCGCTGCCCACCAGCCCATCAAAGGCAGGGCTATGCCTTCTTACAGAGGATCGGCACCTGAGGACAAAATGTAGGACGACAGCGCCCACAGCACCCTCTCAATATCCAACCTTGCAAAGATATGCAAATGCAGGGCCTGGTGCTGTCGTCAGGGAAGTCTACGGTGTTTACCCTAGAATGGCCACCAGAGGACGACAGGAGTCAATCGTCCTTGTCCAGAGCCAGGTATTCCTCTCCACCCAAGTTTTGGAAGGGAGGGTGTGTGTGTGTGAGTGTAGCGGGTATTGGGGTAGGGGTAACTCGACAGCTTCAGCACTGCCAGAGGACGTCAGAGATGGTTGGTTCTTAACCTGCATTTAGTTCACTCCATCCCCGTACTACATCGAAAGGGACAGGGAGGTCCAGAGAAGGACAGGGACTCTCTAAACCACAGAGCAAAGAGGAGGTGCAGCCTGGACACAGAGCTCCTGCCTTCAGCTCTGCCTGTTTCCTAGGAAAGCAGTGGTGGAGGCACCGAAACTGAGGCTAGAGCAAAGAGGACCCCTAGAGGCTGGCTGGCTCTGCAGGCTCAGCTCTTGGCTCTGGCCTGTCTTAGAGATGCCCCTGTCCCCAGTCATCACAGCACACACCTCAACAGCCTTGAGAATTTCTGGAGAGCTCTAATAGGAGCTCCAGGATCTGTGAGGCGCTTGGCAGCTAACACCTAGGATGACAACTGGCACCCAGGGTGACAGTTAACACCGAATTCACAAGTAGGGAGAGCAATTCCTGCCCAAGCAGCAAGGAGGTGGGGTGCCTTTGGGTGAGGTGGAGAGCAGGGGAGCTTGACTGCATAAAGCATTCCTGGGCATCCGGGTGTGGAGTGACCTCAGTGACCAGGGTGCCAGGAGTCTGACACATTCAACATTTCTGTGTGACCCTAAGTCAAGCCCCTGTCCTTCTGGTTCCTGTGCTCTGGAGTGCAGAAGTACATCTATGCTGTGCATAGTGAAATGGGGAGGGGGTCTCTTCTAAGAACTTAGCTAACCAGGGTATTTGCCTGCCTAAAAGCCTCCCAGCGCTCCTTGTCCCCACACCAGGCATTGATTCCTCAGTCGGGCATTCTCACCTCTCCACTCTCGTCAGCAAGTCTCTCATGCTGCAGTCACAGTACCCAGATCAGTTCTCTGCCTACCCTTCTGTGATGCCCCCCTCTCCCCCTGGGGAACTTGTTCACAAGTTCATCTCCCATGTCCAGGAGATGGAGGCCCTGAAATTTCAGCACAATATACATGCTACACTGACACTTCTCTCTCTGCCCTGTTTGCCCCTTTTGGACCATCAGACTATGAATATGAATTGTACATTATTCATTTCAATCCCAGAACCTAGCACTGGCACTGAGTAACAAATGTTTACTATTTATATTTAATATTAATTGTTATTAATAAGTGAGTGTTTCATTTATGGATTTATGGGCAAAAGAATGGTGAAGAAATAGGTGGATGTATGATGGGAATGGGTGGTGGAGAGAGAGAAGTAAAAATAGTTGACTGATGCTTATGCATATGTGGATAATAGATATAATAAAAGGATAATAGATAAATACATGGAAGGATGGTGGATAGGTGAATTACTAGGTGGTTGGATGACTGGTGGGGATGAATGACTGGACAAATAAGTGAACTAACAGATGAATGATGGACACAATGGTAGAATGAGTATGTGTATAGGGGGATGCATGCAGGATGGTTGGATCAATTCTAGAAACATGGCAGATGACGATGGTGGATGGTGGATGGATGGAAGTTGGTAATTTCACCTATGTAATGGTTGTTGATTAATGATGAATAGGTCAGTGATAGATTGACAGGTGGAGGATGGAGTGACATGGGTGCTCAATGAATGGACTGATGGATATTGAATGAATCTGTAGATAGTGGACGTATTGCAGGTATTAGGTGGTAGATGGCAGATGCTTAGTGGATGGATGAATCATGGAAGTACAGATGGATAGTGGGTGGTAAATAATAGTAAGTGGATGATAGTGATGAATCTATCCACAAACAATGGATGGATGGTAGATAGATGTTAATATAGGATTGACAGTTGGATCATGAGTGACAGATGTCAGATGGCAATTGTATGGTGGCTGTATGGTACCTAACAGTGAATAGATGCACCATATAAACAAAGCACTGTTATGGTTTGGATATAGTGTCCCCTCAAACCTCCTGTTAATTTAGGAATATTCAGAGGTGAAATGATTATATCATAAAAGCTGTAACCTAATTGGTCCATCTTGTTTGAATGAATTGATGGGGTGGTAACCTTGGGCAGGTAGGGTATGGCTGGAGGAGGTGGGTCACTGAGAGCATGCCCTGGAAGCGTTGTTCTTCCTGGCATACCTTTTCCCCACCCTACTTTCTCCCTCCCTCCCTTTCTCCTTCCTGACTCCATCATGAGTTGAGAAGCTTTCCTCCACTGGGCCCTTCCCCCATGGTGCATATCCTCATCTTGAGCCCAGAGCAATACAGCTGGCCATCTATGAACTGATACCTCTGAAACTGAGAGCCCCAAATAAAATTTTCCTCTTCT
This sequence comes from Aplodontia rufa, assembly GCA_004027875.1. NCBI lineage: Eukaryota > Metazoa > Chordata > Mammalia > Rodentia > Aplodontiidae > Aplodontia > Aplodontia rufa. The sequence goes on along the minus strand of PVKS010007742.1, from coordinate 57,010 downwards.
ACGTTGTTTTTGTTGGGTATTTTGGTCACAGTGATGAAAAGCTAAGTAAAACAAGTAATAAATAAATAAATAAATAATTGCCACCTGGATGGATACTGGGTTGTGTATCATCATCTTTGGGAATGTAGATGGAAGGTGGATGATGAATATATCAAGAATGGATAAACTCTGGGTAGGTACATGATGATTAGATGATGAATGGGTAGATGGTTAAATAGCAAATGGTTACATCTTGAAAAATGGATGCATGGAAGGTGAATGGTGAATGTTTGGACAATGGAGATAAATTGGATGGATAGAAGGTGGCAAATGGTATATGATAAGTGGATAGTTTGATGTATAGATGGATAGCTAGCAAATGGATGATTAATGAAGATAGATATTGAATAGATAGTGAATATTAGATGAGGGACAGTGAACAGATAATGAGTGGAAGGATGGTGAATGCATCATATGGTGGATGGATGGTGGTCAATGAATGCTCATTGCTGTTTCTCAACTCTATCACCAACACCTACCACAATGCCTGTCACTCAGCAAAATTTTCTAGGATGGATGAAGATAAATAGATGGTAGATGATGGATTTTGGATGAATAATGAATTATGGCTAGATAATGGATGGATGGATAGAGGATACTGTGAGATGGATATCAGATGGATAGACTTGTGTTGGATGCAATAAGAGATGGTGGAGAGTAGGTGATTGGTGGATGGGTAGATGGTGGATTGTAGTTCACAGAAGTTTGAATAGATGATGGATGTTAAACAATGACTGAATTATTGATGGATGAATTGTGGCTGACTGGATGAAGGCTAATGGACAACTCAGGACACAGGGATAATAATAAATACAATAGATTGTTGATTGACAATTAGGTAAATGATAGATGCATACTCAAAAGATGAATGGAAAAATATTAAAATTTGATGGGAAGCTGTTATGTAGTGAGTGATTACGGGACAGATGGTGGATGAAATCATGGTGAACGAATGTTGGATTGATGGATATTTTCATGGTGTATTGGTACTTGGCAAACTGTAGGTGTGATTGGTAAATGGACGAAGCCGGGTGGATGGAACGTGGTTGGATAGCATGTGGTGACAGAGAATGGATGTTTAATGGATGTTGGATGAAGGCCAGTGATAGATCGTGGATAGATATTGAATCCTGGATGATGATTGAATGGTGGATGGTGAATGGGTGAATGGTAGTTGGAGGGTGGAAGGCAGATGTTGGGCTGGGGATGGGTTGGATGATGGGTTATTGATGGTGGATGATGGATTGTAGAGGGTCGATGATGGATTGTAGAGGGTCATGCTGGATGGTGCTTGGATGATTATTGGATGGTAGAAGAAAGATGACTAGAAGTGGATGGTGAGAGATGGGGGATGTTGGATTGTGGATGTCAGATGGAAGCTAGATCATTGAAAGCAGATGTTGGATGGTGGAAGGTTAGAGAATCACCTTGGCCCCAGGTACCTTGTACATTAGACTGAATGAGATTGATTGTTCTGGGACTGCTTTGCTCCTTTTGGGGGGAATGGACTGCAGATGGAGATGAGAGGGGGCTGTGGACTGATGTCCCCATGGATCCCACTTTGGTGCGTTTCACGCCTTGGGTCTGCTCCAGTGGGAGGGGGTTCTCTTTCTCTTCCTGGCCCCACCTAAATCTGCACCCAGTGGCCAGAGTCAGGTCCTTGGGGAATGGGTCAGGGGAGGACGAGACAGGTTGGAGTGGGCTGGAGAGAGCACGCAGCCCCACGGGCAGAAGGCGTGAGTGTGAATGAGCGGCCGGGAGAGCAAGCGCGTGTGGGCGGAGAGCGCAGGGGAGGGCGGGACGCAGAAGGCGAACCCCGGCTGGCTAGCGGAGCACAGCGCCAAGCCATCGCGGAGGTCCGGGCGCGAGCACCCAGCGGTGAGTGTGCATGAGGCACAGGGTGCCCCCTCCCCACCTGGCCTGGCCTCCCCTGGGTGGGAGAGGAGGGGGCTGAGCGGGAGCTCCGGGAGAAAAGGCGGGCTTGGGTCGCGATCAGTGATGGCTCCGGGACGCCAGGACCCAGAAGGACCCAGCAGGACTCAGCGTACCTGGCCCTCTACACCTGGGAGCCCCTGCAAGTGTGGACCGGCGCCGGCAGTGCCACCCGCCCACGCTGGCAGTGGACCCTGGCAGAAGAGAGGCAGCCCTGGGCACTTGCTTTTGCCTGCCTGCCCCTCTGGCTTGCTCAGGGTGACAGCGCTGTCATCTTTCCATCCTCATTCTTCTCTGGTGCTCTCTCTGCCTCCTTCTGATCTGTCTCCTTGCCTCGCCTCTGGCCAGTGGTTTCTCCGCCTTTCCCACCTCTGCCTGGGTCTCTGATATCTGTCCTGACTGCCCTGGGCTCTACTCTGAGGACCTGGGATGAGATCCTAGAACGGGCTCAGTGGAGGGGCAGACCTGGACCAAAGGGTCACGCAGCCATTCCACCTGCTCTGGGACTGGGGAGAGGCCCTGGTGGGCATAGCCTGGCGGCCCACTGCTTGGGAATGCCTGCCACAGTGTGTGCCCCTCTCCTTCCTGGGCTTCTGTGGGACCCAAGCTGACCTGAACTGGGTATTTGGTGAAGAAAACCTCATTTCCCAGAATAGCAGCCCCTCCCTTTGCTGGGTGCCCAGGCACCTCTTCCACACCCAATAGGGTGTCAGAGGCATCCACTTTGCTAATCACTGCTCTCCCTGGACCCAGCCTTCTTCCAGCATGCCTCCCCCCTTGCCTGTGGCCCCCTGCTCCATCCAGAATCAGATCTCAGACTCCAGAACCCACCCCCATTTCTGCCTCTGGCCTGGGCATGTCCCCTAGAGCCTACATGGCCACAGTGTCTTCCCAAAGCCCTTGAAGCTCCCATGCCTTATGCCCCACCTGGGTGGGCATGGCCCGGTGTGGGCAGGATGTCATTTCCCCTCTGGTGTGGGTGCTAAGGCCTAGCTGAGTGTGTGGAGTGAGAGGGGGAACTGGGTGTGAGGCCCAGTCCCTGCTGCTCCAGGTTCCTGGCTCAGAAACCCACTTGGGTCCCTCAGATCCTCTCGCCCTCCCTCCCTGTTCCCAGTTTCAGAACACACATCACTCCTCCCAGCTGGCCTTGCTAACTCCTGCTCATCCCTCAGGCCTCAGGCCTCAGGCCAGCTGCCCTTCTTCCAAGAAGCCTTCTTGGGCACTGTGGCAGTTGTCAGGGTCCCCTTGGGTGGGGGCTCAGCAGGGAGCAGCACGATTAGATCCTATAGTGGCCATGGGTACTGGGCAGGCAGCATAGGGTGTGGTGTGGTGGGTGTGGGTCAAGTAGTCTGAAGGGTTCTGGGAGGAGGGGGCATCCAGCTTTAGCCATAGTGGACCCCTCAATCCTGCACCTGTCTCTGTGCAGCCCGGGAAGGCAGCAGCATGAGTACCCAGCAGCCCAGCCTGTCAGAGCTAAGCCCTGCCGAGGGACCCGGAGGCCCAGCAGGGAAGGTAAGTGGCAGAGGCATGGGGTGGGGGGACAGAAGGCAGCTATGTCAAGCACTGGCTCATGACTTGGAGCATGCCTCTCTTCATTGCTGGCCTCGGTTTACCCATCCGGGAGGGGGGAGACTACTGCTCTTTTATAGAAGTCTGGTGCAGAAAGCAATTGAAGGTGATCCATTCTGGCACCCCTCTGGATTTAGGGACACCAGGGCTTGTCTTCCAAGCCCAGGAGCACACTGTGTTCACTGTGGGGTGATGCAATGCTGGGGACCTGTGCCCAGCTCCAGTCTTCTGGGAGGGGTGTGGATGCAGCCAGACCTGAAGTCTCTCCACACAGGAAGCAGCCTTGGTGCTCTGGGGTCTGGCCCTGTGCTGGGAGCAGTGGAGCCAGCAAAGGGAGAGTGGCCCGTAGTCACTCAGGACCATCACACACTGAGGCCACAGGCACATCTCCCCAGCAAACTGCCCATCTGGGATCCCCTTGCCCCTGGCTGGGGGTGGGGCAGAAAGGACAATGGCAAGTGGGCGGGAGCCAGGCTGGGAAAGGAGCCCTGAATTAGCAATGCAGGAGGCAGGTGAGTCCCTTCTCTGCTGTCCTCCCAGATATCTGGTCTTTCACGCCACAGAAGGCCCTCCCTGGTGATACCTGTTCTCCTAACTCAGGGTCACCTGTAGTACTTGGTTAAGAGGCATTCCTAGGTAGAGTCCCGGAAGTGCACTGAAGCCCACTGCCAGGTGGTTCTGCTTTAGCCAAGTTCCACCTGTGGTGTTCCTGCCCTTCCTCAGGGCCCATGTGCCACTAGGGGAAGGTGGACCTGCATCAAGCAGCTGTCCTTCTAGATGGATGATAGGAGGCGGGGAGCTCCAGGAAAGGGGAGCCTGCCTGAGCAAGGGCAAGGAGGTAGGACGGCATGGTCGCAGGGATGCTGAGAGAGGGAGGTGGCAAGGTGGTACTGTGGCTTTACCTTGCAAGGCCTTGAATGGGAGGCGGAGAAGCTGAGGGCACCCAGAGGGCTGATGTGGGCACTGAACAATGAGCCGAGAGCCAGAGCTCAGGTTGCCATGGCAACATCTTCCCAGCTCCTCTGAATGGAAGGAGGAGGCCAAGGTCCCAGCAGGGAAGACCCCAGGAAGGGGTTGTGCAGTATTCCAGGTACAGGAGCAGCTGGGAGTACACATCAGTCCTGGGCTTGCTCCGGGTGTAACCTTGGCCTTTGCAGCCTCAGGTTGTGTCTGTGAAGTAGGCTTCCAGGCATCCTAAGGTTCCCCGGGGAGAGCTGTGACCCCCCCCCTGCCAAGTGCCCCACTCCCAGGTAGTGGGACAGGAGGGGCTGGCAGCCCTCTCAGAGACACACATGTGCATGTACACGCATGCTCACCCTGCCCTGGCCTGCTAGTGGGGCAGAGTTCAGGGAAGGAGTGAGAGCGACAGGAAATCCAGGGACAGGCACTGCCCTGAGCCTGTCTGCTTTCCCTGCAGGCTGTGGCGAGTGTCCGGGAGAAGGGCCCTCGGCTGGGCCAGCGGCTGCCCTCGATCATCGTGGAGCCCACCGAGGCGGGTGCTGTGGAAAGCGGGGAGTTGCGCTGGCCCCCAGAGGGCTCCCAGAGGGGGGCCCCTCAGAGCCAGGTTGTTGCTACTGGTGAGTGAGGCTACCTGTGGGGTGCTGAAAGGAGAAGATGGCCACTGTCTCCCCATCCCTGCCCACTCCTGCCAAGAGGTGCTGGATCCCTCCAGCCTGCTCACACCCCACCACCCAACATGCCTCCAGCCTGTGTCCAGGTGTCTAGGAAACCCCTGCCTGACCCCCTCCCTACCACCCTTCTTGCTCCCACCTCAGCTGTGCCCCCTCCACCCTTGTGGCCCCAGGCCTGGCATCTGGGAGGGGCAGTCAGCCTTTGGTGAGAGAGTCACCCAGCACTCCCTCTCTTTTTCCCTCATTGGAACACTGAATATTGCCCGCTGGGGCCTGGAAGAGTCAGGGTACACACAGGAGCATACGTGGGAACATGGGCAGCCTGGTGGCCAGTTCCTTTGCTGACAGCAGATTTCCTGCGGAAAGGCTGGAGTTTCTGGAGGACCCTGGAGCAGGAGGGCTGCCAGGGCCAGGCCCAGGGCACAGGATGGCAGCAGGCTGGGCAGGCGGTTCTCTGGGGAGGGCTCTGAGGGCACTGGGGGCTGGGAAGGGGGCATGAGGGTGAGTTGTGGCATCAGAAGTTTTGTGCTCTGAAACCCCCCTAAAGGTCTGTCCCACCCCAGCCAGGGCTGCTCTGCACTCTGTCTGCCCTCTCCGTGTCCCTAGTGGTCATCAATGCCCTACAGCTTGGGCCTAGAAGGGGTCCATGCCTGTAATCTCCCCTGCCCAAAGCCCCTCATCCTTTGTCAGTTTCTGCCTAGCCCCCGGGAAAGCATCAGAGACTACATCTCAGGTATGTGCTGGGATCAGGGCCCTGGGACGGGCCATCTGCCCTGGCCCACCCTTCACTCTGCCACCCCTTTCCTCTGATGCACGGGGGTGGGGGGGTTCCTGCTCTCAGAGTGGATTCTCAGCCTCCGTCTCTGTGTGGACCTGGCCCACCCTGCCTTCTCATCGCCCCTGGGGAAGAGGAGGCCTGCCCCTGCTCAGGTGCTGCCAAGGCCTGCTCAGCCCCGTGAGATTCTTCCCAGCTGCAGCCCTCCACCAACATGGAGGCCTTTCTATTTTTGCAGCCCCCTCCCCGAGCCTACCGGGAGCACCAGGGAAGGCAGCGGATGATGCTGGCAGTGAGAGTGCCAGCTCCAGGGACCAGGCACCTCTGGCCCCGTGACGGAGAAAGACATGGTGGGGCACTGCTCTCTGACTGCTGAGAGGGGCTCAGTGCCAGGGTGGCTGGGCTGCTGCATACAGTCCTGGTCCTGCCCAAATGCCCAGTTGGCAGAGCCTCCTGTTTCACCAGGTCTGGGCCAGGACTTCGGACCCTGCCCTTTCTCTCCAAGGCCCTGGTCTGGACCACACCCTCTTTGTTCAGTGTTTTGAATCAGAAATAAACCTACTTTCTGTGGCTACTGGGAACACTTGGTGGGGACTCAGGGACTGAGGATTATTTTGGTTCTACCAATGGCCTTCCAGACTCTCCTCAGAGCCCAGGCTGACCAGGCCAAAATGCCAGGTGGGTGGCTGACTGGGTGTTTGATGGGGAGTGAGAGGCTGGGCAGGGCTGGAATGCTGCAGGGTGGGGCTGTCAGGAGCTGCAGTGTTTATGTCCCTCTCTCCACTCTGCCTCAGCCTAGGCTACTCAAGGCAGGACCAGCCTTACTATGCAGCCCCCCCCCCCCCACTGCTCCTTAGGGCCAGGGCTGGGCCACGCCCATTACAATCTTACCCCAAGGGCAGTAGGGCACAGGGATGGTACCCAGGTTCAAGTGTCCTATACCAAGGTGGGGCTCATTAATTCTTTGAAAAGTCCCAAGTCCCATCTTACAAATGCGGAAGCTAAGATGCAAAGTGAGGTGCTCTAGGCCAATCTTGGTTGGGCCTGCGAAGGAACCCTGAGGCCACCGAGCTGGCCACAGAACCCATGTAGGAGGTTGCATGGACTAGCGCCTTTCCTTATCCCGTGTGAAGGTCTCCTCCCTCCAACCGGCCCATGACAAGGTCTCCTGGCGCTGTCCACAGCTCAGAGAGCCCTGCTCAGGGCAGGTGGGCATAGCAGAAAGCTGTCCTGCCTGAGACAGGCTCCCCCATGTGCTGTCCTCCCTGCCCCTCAGCCTGGCCTCCTGCCCTTGGCCAGTGTGAGCCAGATCTGAGGAAGCTCTGGCAGGAGGGGGCATCCACAATGTTAGCACCACAAAGACCACAGGCACAGGCCGGTGGGCCAGCATTCTCTCCAGCTGAGGGAGGCTGGGGACAGGGCCCTCTGTCTTCTGGCCGTGGTGCTGACCTTCTGGAAGAAAGCAGAGTTTCCCCAGGAGGCCTTCTTCTAAACTAGCCCTCCCCTCAAAGGCCAGAGGTGGGGCGCCTGTTCCTACGTTAAACACACAGACAGGGCCCAGGATGTCCCAGGGCCGTCCCAGGGCCCTCTCCGGGTCCAAGCTTGGGAAAGGTGCTGGGCGGTCCTTCAGGAACCTCCCTGTGGGTCCCGGAGCCGGGGACAGGGCCGGGGAGGGACAGCCTGTGCCCCGTGGGGGCTGTGGGGTCGATGCGGGCGCGAAAGGGGGCAGACATTTCGCAGGAAGGGTTGCGACATCTGGTCGAGACTGCTTGGCGTGCTTACTGGGCTTCCACCCGTATCGCACCGCGCCAAGCGGGGACTGTCACAGCCACGTGAGCGCGGCATGCCCAGGTCCCGCAGCGGACAAACGGCGGGGCACCCCCACTCTGCAGCTCGCCCCAAGCGGCGCGCCAGCCCGCCCACTGCACTCGCGGCCCGGGAGGGCTCCCCGCGGCAGCACGGGCAGCGCCCCCTGGCGGCCGCCGGCGCCAACTGTCCGTACCTTCCGAGGTGGCCACCTATCAACGCTCTGCAAGACACATCAAGAGTGGGCATTCGCCCTGCCATGCCCTGCAGCCCGTGAAAGGGCAGAGGACCCTGATGGGCCTCCTGTTCTTACACCGGGCTCCAGCCTGGCCCCTAGAGCAGTGTAGGTAGAATCTGGCGCCTCTGGCATCTGCATTCTGGTGTGACTGCATGACTCCCCAAGAACCCCAAAAACAAGCTGGCATCTGGTGTGAGGGTCCTTTTCCCCACCCTCTCCTACCTAAGAACCCGTTTGATCCCCGAAATAAATCCAATTTATGGAGAAGTAAACCAAGGCTCAGAGAGGAGGTGCCCCTGTCATGGAGGCAGGGAGCTGGGACTGTATTCTCTGTGTGGCCCCAGCTATGTGTCTCCCTCTCAATTCCTCCCCATTCTGCCTTCTGACCCCAGCCAGGCCAGTCCTGTGCCCCAGGCTCCTGATTCAAGGCAGGGACTTTTCCACAGGGATTTTACCGAGAAAGCTTGGGAAACAACGTGGAAACAGAATAAAAGTGCAGTTGCATGCTGAAAAGTGGGCCCAGACCTGGGGTGCCACTGCATGTTTGGGGAGCAGTCCCCAGAGGCCTTGGGCACCACCAGCTGTTCAGGCACCTGTGACTTAAGTGAAGGTAACACATAACCGGAGGTCCTAGGGCCCTGACATGACCTGGACGTAGTCAACTTGGGCCCAGTCCTAGTTTTGTTCATTTCCTCTCCTTTCTCATTGCTCCCCACTGAGCAGGCCAGGCTGAGCTGGAAGGAAAGGATCCCCAGACTTCTGGGTGCTTCTGAGACTTAAACTGGGACTCTTATTCCCCACTCCACAGTGGGGACCCCAGGGCTAGGGGGTAGAGGTTAGCAGGAAGCCTCTCTGGAGGAGCGCTTTGTCTCTGGCTCTGATGGGCCGGTCTGCAGACAGCAGGGGGTGTGGAGCAGCCTGGGTGCCTTCCAATTTGCCACCCCCCAATTTCATGCTGAAGTCTTAACCCCTAGAACATCAGGTGACCCTACTTGGAGAGGAAATCTTTCTTTGAAGAGGTAATAAGTAGAAGTGATCATTAGAGTGGGTCCTCGTCCCTCAGAAAGAGGAAATTGGACACAGACACACGCAGAAAGAAGACCACTGGGAGAAGACGGCCACCCACACACTGACCAGGAGAGAGGCCTTCTAAGAAACCAGCCCTCTGCACCTTGGTCTCAGCCTTCTGGTTTCATGAGAGAATCATGAGAGAACAAAGCATCTAAGCCACCCACTCTGTGGGGCTTTGTGTGGCCGCCCTAGGACAATACACACAATTTCTAATCTGCTCTGGTCAGCATCCCACCTGGAGCAGCTGGCTGGTTCCAGTCCAGGGTGGGACAGGCCTGAATCTGTCCTCCTTGGATTTTCCCTGAGTTTCTTTCCTAGGACGCTTGCTGTGGAATCCCCCTGTGAAGCGGTGGTGGCTTCCTCCTCTACAGGGCTCTGTGACCCTCCTCACTGAATGCCTTCAATCTGGCTTGCTGTTGGGGAGCAGGACCCTTGTGCCAGTGTGTCAGGCTGCCCAATCCCACACCTTTGCCGTTATACACCCCGTCTAGAGCACTGTCCCTCCTCCTGAGGTGACCCTGTGTGTCGTGTCCCTTAAGGCCATCTCCCATCGGGGTGTCACTGTGAGCTCCCTCTCCCTCCCTCCCTCTCTCTCTCTCTCTGTCTCTCTCTCTCATCTGGTACCGGCCCAGATCCCAGGGACTCCTGCACACTAGGCAAGTGCTCTTCCCTGAGCCACACCCCAGCCTGAGCCTGGGCCTGTGTTCCTGCTTTCCGGCTCTCAGCCACAGCAGGGTGCAGGGGTCTTGGGGTGAACTTGATGACGAGGCTAGGTGCTGGAGCCCCTTCTCTGGAGGTAGGAGTCCTTCTGGCTCAGGCATTGAGGGCTGAGTGTCCCCCCAGGTCAATGCCTGTGCTCCTGGCCTCTGGCCACAGGCGGGGTTGGTAGCAAGCCCTGGCAGCACCCACCCCTACTGCCTTAGCCCAGGTCCTAAAGGAGTCCCCCCTTCTCTCCCTCCATGGCCCCTGTCCCTCTGCCTCAGACAGCTGGGAGGGATCAAAGGTTGCCTGTGGAATGAGAAGGGGCGGGAACTTTCCTGAAAGTGAAAGTATGGGGTCTGGGTTAAGGGGGTGGGGCGGAGCCCAGTTTGCCTGGGCGGTGCTAACCATAGCTGGGAAGTCCCAGCTGTTTGTCACTTGGTCTGCTCCGGAGGTCCCAGACCTGGACCCTGCTCAATCAGCTTCTCCAGGCACCTTCTGCCTGGGCTTGGTGGCTGCTCCCTCAGGTATGTCATGGGTAAGCAGGGCAGGAGGGCATATGGAGCTGCAGACAGCGGGCAGGGACTCAAGCTCTGCTGGCAAGGGCTCTGGCTTGGGCCCAGGCTGACTGTGCCAGAGTGCCGGCTCATTCACAGTGACACACACACAGAGCCACACACATGCAGAAAGCACAGAGACACACAAGACGTGGAGGCATGCAGATGCCCATGGGCACATGGGCATGGAGGAAACCCCTGACCATGAGAGGCACGCATGTGCTAGAGCAAGCGCACACAGGAGGCACATGGGCCCGCATGCAGACATGCGCAGCTGACTCACACTAAGCGGGCATATCCCTAGACTCGCCACATGCTAGATCCACTTGCCCGTTTTCCTTAGGCACCTGCCCTGAACCAGCCCTGGCTGGGAGCCGCGTCAGGCCTGCTCCGTGGGCTCCTGGGCAAAGGCAGACATATTCCAGACTGTGCACCTCTCCCTTCATCCCAGGAGAAGGTGTGGCCAGGAGTGGGACTAGACCTGTGACCTGGCACTCCTCAGAGGAGGAGCCTCTGCTATTAAAACCTGAAGGAGCAGGCAGCTGGAGAAAGTGTGGCTGAGGTCCCTGCAAGCCTGCAAAGGTGTGGAGGAGCGGTGAGTGCTTTGAGCTGCCTGGGTAGGGCAGAGCACGAGTGGAAGTTAGGCCTCCAATGCTAAGCTAAGGAGGACGCTGGACTTCAGGGTGATGGCAGCCTGGGATGGTTCTGCTTGGGAGCTACTGGGAAGGGAACCTTTTTATTTCCCCCAGTACTGGACATTGAATCCAGGGCAGCCAACTACTGAGCTACACCCCTAGCCCTTTTTAAATTTTTGAGACAGGGTCTAAACTAAGTTGCCTAGGGCAGCCTCAAACTTAGGATCATTCTCCTGCCTCAGCCTCCTAAGTCACTGGAAAAGGAGCTTTTTAATTGTCTGTCTTTTGGGGGAGGTGGGAGGATTGGGGATTAAACCCAGGGATGCTCTACCACTATGCTCCCAGTCCTTTTCATTTTTTATTTTGAGACAGGGTCTTGCCAAGTTGTTTGGGGTCTCACTAAGTTGCTGAAGCTAGCCTCGATCTTACAATCCTCTTGCCTCAGCCTCCATGAGTTGCTGGGCTTATAGATATGTGCCTCTGAGCCCGGCTTTAAGTGTCCTTTCTTTCTTTCTTTCCTTCTTTCTTTTTCTTTCTTTCTTTTTCTTTCTTTTTTTTAAGAGAGAGGGACAGAGAGAATCAATTTTATTTAGCTTTTCATGTGGCTTTTGTTTCTCTGACACTTCACTGTGTACATGGTGCTGGGGTTTGAACCTGTGTCCTCACGCATTCCAGGCAAGCGCAGTAACCGCTGAGCCACTGCTCCAGCCCCCTAAGTGTCTTTCTTAAAGTGTCTTTTTCTAATAGGCTTTTCAGGGTATCGGAAAGCTATTGATTGAATTTATGAAATCAATCCATGAAACTTACTAAACTTTTCTGTTAGCTCCCTCCATTTTAGTCTCAGATTTTCTAAGCAATCATATCACCAGTGAATAGTGACAGGGTTTGGGGGGGGTGTTGTTGTTGTTTTAACTGAGAATTGAACCCAGGGATGTTAACCACTGAGCAACATCTCCAGTCCTTTTTATTTTTTATTTTGAGACAGGGCCTCACTGAGTTGCTGAGACTGCCTTTGAACTTCAATCCTCTTGCCTCAGCCTCCAGAGTTGCTAGGAATGCAGGTGTGCACCACCACACCCAGCAAATAGTTTCTTCCTAATATTTATAGTTCTTTTTAAATTTTTCTTGCCTTATTGCCTTAGTTAGCTCTTCTGATCAAGAAAAGTAGTAATGGAAACAGATGTCCTGTCCTTTGCCTTGTTTTCGGATGTCCATCTTGCAAGGAAAGCTTTCAAGGCAGGTTTGGGTTTCAGGTCCTAGGAACTGCACGCCAGAGGTTCAGGGAGGAGGGTGGGTAGGAGGAGCACCATCGGTGGTGGTGGGTGGCAGGTGGGAGGGTGAGGGGGCTCTGCTGACTCAGGGCACATTGGCTGCTTCTGAGCTTTGAAGGATGGAGTGATAGGCCATTCCCAGGGTAGATGGGGAAAAGAGGGTACAGTGAGCACGAAGGGCTGCAGAAGGAAGGTCTAGGAAAAGGGAAGTAGAAGAGAGGCTGGGATTAGGGGGCATGGGTAAGTCCAGAGCTGAGTTCTCAGTTACAACTGGGGTGGCCCAGGGTGGGGGTTCCCAGTGACTGTTTCTGCATGGGGTCTTTCTTCTCCTGTCACTGGCCCTGCAGTAGATGTAGTAGCCTGACCTGGACAGAGTGGGGTCCAGGGCTCAGGACTCAGGCTGGGCTGGATCTGCAGGACCTTGGAGCTCAGCCAGTGCTGCTGAGCCCATCAGGCACAGGAGTCAGGGCTCCCTGGATGCTCAGAGCAGTATGGTCAGAGGAACAGACAAGAGGCAGAGAGAGGCCGCAGAGAGGCATGGAGGGCAGGCTCAGGGGAGCGACCCAGCTAGAGTGCGGAGGGGTCCCACAGGTCAGCCCAGAGGGCACTATCATGGCACCCGGCCAGAGCAGCCTGGGGATGAGGGGAACCCCTTACACTGTGTGGTTCAGTCTTCCTCCAGACTGTGTTCTGGGGTGGCAGGGAAGGGGAGATGGACAGAGGCTTCCAGTCCGGGAAGGGTCACATCACTGCAGGGACAGCCTGAGTGCCCACTGAGCAAGCAGATGGCACAGCACTCTGAGGAGTCCTTGGAGGTGGGGGTGTCCTGGGGTCCTGAAATGCAGGCCCGATTTGGGGAACAGAGGGAGGGAGACCAGGCGGGCTGCAGCCTGAGGGGGAGAGCTGGGAGCCTGGACATTGCAGGGGGGTGGAGGCCTGGAAGACTGGATGGGCTGAAGCGGGAGAAGGTTCAGTCCAGGAAGGGAGGGCTTTGATGCGTGGCTGCAGGCCTCAGGGTTGACCTGAGGGCAGAAGGAAAACATGGAATGGTTCCAAACAGGGGAAGGATCCATTCGGACTGGGGAAAGCCAAGAACGGATCGGGGAGCTGCTGGGAGCTTCAGCGTGGTGTTGCAGGCCGACAGCCATCTGGGGGCCCTGATGGCCCCTCAGTGCAGTGCTGGTTTGGGACAGGAGTGAGCCCCAAGCCCTGGCCTGTCAACTTCCCATGAGACCTACCTCCTCGGCTGCCCCACCTACCCTAGAATCTGCCCCTGGGCTCCCTGGGAGAGAATTGTTAAGTCTAACTCCAATCTAGGATACCCTCTCCTCCTTGGAGTCGTAGCCCAGGGAAAGAACTCCTTCAAGCAGCACCCCTGACTTCCTGGTGCTCCAGGACACAGGACAGCCCAACCTCTGCTCCTTGTTTCCAGGTAGACCTGGCTCTGTCCAGGCTTCCAATCCTGAGCAGGATGGCTTGAGGCAAGAGCCACTGTGGGACTCAGGTTCCTCTTCTGTGAAATGGGGCAAATGATACTTCCAACTTTGTTGTCATGGGGACCTGATCTGTGTTGGGCATTGGGCTGGATGTACAATAGTTGCTTACTAAGTGTGAACTCTTCCCAACTGGGGCAGGGGCCCCTGTGACAGGAAACCCAGAGCCTCCAACAGGGGCAGGGGCAGTTTGAACTCTTGATTATGCTTTTGCCCTTTGGGCACCAGTCCCAAGCCAGGTATTGAGGAGCCCCTCTCCTATTGGAGAGGGGAGGTAAGCAGCCTCCTGCCCTGTGTGGATTGAGTCTGAGTGGAGAAGGGTCCCTGAATCCTGGATCCAGGGGAGGATGGTGACCTATGGCCAGGGTGGAGCTGATTAAGGTCCCCACCAATCAGCTGTTTCTGTATCCCTCAGCTGGGCCTCCTTCCAGCTGCCCAGTGGCCTCTGGACCCTGGAAGGTAGCTCTCTGCTAACCCCTGGATGGAAACCTTGCCGGAGGGCATAGGGAGTGATAAGAGTCTGGGCCACCACCATCATGCAGTTAGTTCACCCTAGACAAACTGAAACCTGAGGAGGGGCAGTTCCAACCTAATGTCACCCAGGGGTCTGGGATTGGCTTCAGCCTGGGCTTTGTCCTGGTGCCTGGGTGGTGGGAGTCCTTAGGGGGCCATGGGCTTTGCCTTTGTTCAGTCTGAAATTTCAGCATCTCCGGACCACCTCCTCCTCCTCCTCCTCCTCCTCCTTCTTCTTCTTCTTCTTCTTCTTCTTCTTCTTCTTCTTCTTCTTCTTCTTCTTCTTCTTCTTCTTCTTTAACCCAGGGGCACTTAACCACTGAGCCACATCCCCAGCCCTTTCCTTTTTATATTTTATTTTGAGACAGGGTCTTGCTAAGTTGCTATGGCCTTGCTAATTTGCTGAGACTGGCTTTGCCAGTCTTTCTGTTGGCCTCAGTTTCCCCAAGGGTAAAGCAATACCTAACTAACTCAACCCCTCCCCAACCCTTGTCCCAGTTAACACAATAGGGCAGGTGGAAGGTCCCAGGAATGGAGAAAACTCCCTCTTCTCTCCCCTACTCTCCCTCCCCCAGCTTAGCCTAGTGCCAGTGTGGCTCAGGCTGGAAGGCAATGTGGCAGAGCCTGCAGAGGTCCCGGTGGTGTGTGTGCCCAGTGCCACTGGGAAGGAAGAGGGGTGTGGAGGTGCAGTGGGTGGAAACAACAGGAGGCCCTCTTCGCCCCCAGTTAAATATAGACCCAAGGCCCTCCCACCACCTTCCCTTTGGGCTGTGTGGCCATGATAAGCAGCAGGGTGGCTTCAGCCAGTGCCCTCAGGCCCCATAGCACCCCCCTCCAGCTCTGAAGAAAGGACTAGACTCCCACCGGGTCTCCACCCTCATCTTTAAGCAGAAGCAGTCAAGCTTTTTAGGTGGAAGGGAGACAAGACAAGTGCTCTGGAGGGCAGGAAAGGGACTACTGGAGGGAGGGGGAGGAATGGGGGAATTTGAGGTCTCTGAACCTCAAGTCCACAAGTCCCGGATATGGTTGTTGAGCCCCTCCCTCCTGTGGGCTGTGGGCTGAACTGGGCCCCAGAACCTGCGTGTTCAACTCCCCCCTCTAATTCTGATGGGAAAGGCTGGCCTGGCAGGCTGAGTTGGAGGTAGACACAGGGGAGGCCCTTCTGTGAGTGGTGACAGCTGAGTGGCCTGGGTGTAGCTGAGGCAGTTGCCCACTGATACTTCCTTTTGGACAGTCTGAGGGTCCCCACATCCAGGAAGCTTGCCCTAACCAAGGCCCTGGGTGTGGCCAAGTCCCGCAGGGCTCTGTGTCTGCTCCTGGGACTGGGCACCCTCCAGCTTCTTGAATCTCGTTCTCATCTCCAGTTTTCCTGCTGCCAGGATGCCATCGCCACAATCAGTGACACCTGGGCCAGAGCTGCAGAGCCCCGAGGAGGCTGGGCTGAAAACCCAGACTCCAGCTCTGCACAGCGGGCTGATCAGCAAGAGGGAGGAGCCCAGTGCCCACCATGATATCATAAGGCCAGGCCTGGCCACTCTGAAGCGGGCCTTCTCCTGGGTAAGTCTGCAGACCTCAAACCAGGCCTCCAAGGAGGACCCACATTCTCTCAAATGAAGCTCCCACTCCCTATTCCAGCCTTTCCGGCATACTCCGAAAGAAGGCCTAGCTGCTGGCCAATCCCAGGTGGCTGCTGTGCCAGAGGAGTCCTGCATGGTCTCGCATGGTGAGGACCTGGAACCTGAAGCAGGTGAGGGCCTCGCTGACAACACTAAGCATGAGAGGAAACTGAGGCCAAAGGAGGCAGCAGTGGAGCCAGGGCATCCTGACAGGCTCTCCTTGAGGCCCAGCTCCCCCAAACCATGCCTCCTGCACAACTGCACTTGAGATTCTTCCAGCATCTTAGCAGGTGGGGCATCCACTGGGCAAATGAGAAAAGTGAGTTCCGGTTTGGTGAGTTGCATCAAGCTGCCAGCTGGAGAAGTGGAGAAGTGAGATTTGAACCCAGATCTGCATGACTGCAATAGCCTCGTCCTGGTGCCAACCTCCAGTGCCTGGCTCCTGGCCACTGGCACAAGGCACTGGCCCTCTCTCCTTACCGGGTCAGACAGGGTGCATGGGAGCCATGGCCACCTAGTGGGGAGGTTCTGGGACTGCCCAGAGGAGGACAAATTGGAACCTGAAGGAAGGGTGCAGTTGGAGTAGGCTCCTGGGTCATGGAGCTGTCAGGGAGCAAAGCAACCAGAAACATTGACTCCAGACGCTGGGGCAGGAGTCTGGGCATAACAGGACCCACCCAGCCTGAGATTTGATCTCCTAGAGCTGCAATCAGGGCAGTCCATGAGGCCCCTAGGACTAGCTCCGCAGAGCAGGAGGAAGGCGGAAGGTAGGAACTGCAGGTGGAGCAGGCAGGAGCTGATCCAGACAGTCCCAGGCAGGTTTGGGGCTCTGCTTCTGCCTCTTCCAATGTGACTGTGAGCGAGGGATCCTGGCTGGTGGGGCTGCGGCTGAATTCATGGGGTTTTTGGCTGGGCTGGGGCCTTGGGGGAAGGGGTCAGGCTACCCTGGGCAGGATTCTGTCCAGGGTCCTGGGGTGGTCCATCTCACTATCCCTCTGTCACCTGCCCTTACAAAAGGGAAATCCGTGGCGGATCTCATCACCGAGCAGCAGCTGCTAGCTGCTTTCCAACAGCTCCGGCTCTGGGAGACGAGGCTGGAAGCAGAGAGAGCCTCTTGCACCTTTGAGCGGGACCCCACTGCCTTTGCGCGGTGCGTCATGGATGTGTGCCTACATTACGATGGGCTGGCAGCGGAGATCGATGCCATCGTGCGCCAGACTCTGGATCCCGAGCAAGTAGACCAGGCCGCGCTCTCGGAAGTGGCCCGCGTGGTGCTGGCAGAAGAGGAGGCCCACCCGGAGCTCCCAGCCGATGGCGGCTTACTGCGGACACCCCGCCGCTGGCGCCAGCGCTGGGAGGACGCGGTGCGTCGTAGCGCGCAGGAGCGACTGCAGCGCTCAGGCGCCGGATCGACTTCTCAGCCCGACCAGCCCGACCTGCCCAAGCTTCTGACAGAGCTCGCTGTCTCGGTAAAACGTGACCTGAAGAAGGTGCAGCTGGAGGTGCAGCCGGCTTACGCGGCAGCAGGCTTTCCAGCCTGGGAGACCTACTTCCACGCCTTCCGCAGCGCGGTGGCCCAGCGCCTGCAGGAGCTGGCGCTCCTGGCCCGCGGCTACGAGCTCTATCTCGTGCTGAACTGGGAAGCCAATGTCTACAGCAGGTGAGACCTAGCCAGGGAGCCAAGGGCAGAAGGGGCGCACACTGCCCAACCGGTAGGCCTTGGAGACTCGCTCTGGGTTTTGCTTCTTCATTCGCTCCCTGGGAGAGAACTGGTGAACGGCAGTTGGCATTCTTTCCTTCCTGTTAGGCTACTGTGTGGCTGCCACTCCAGCTTTTCCTAAAGACCCCCTCCAGGGCTGGAAAGTCTCAGTGAGGAGGTTCCGTGGGAGCAGGGCACCCAGGTAGAGGACTGATGCTGGTCTGTAAGGTGCCCCTGTATGCCTTAGACAAAGGCACTTCTCCAGTCGGAACTCCACTGTGGCTTCACAGTGCCCAGCCTCAGCTTACCCCCGCTTTCTCCTTTGGGCATGCAAGTGCAGGGTACAGCCCGATCCGGATTCTACCTCTACCTCTGAGCTGTGTGATGGGGATGGATTACCTCTCAGAAGGTAATGGTCCTTGGTGCCAAGGACAGGAATGCCTGGGGAAGCAGGCTGCCTGAAGTCCTGGGCTTCTTAAATTGCTGTGTGGCCTCAGATTGGTACCAGCCCCACTCTGGGCCTCCCGGGTGTGGGTTGGATGGTGATGGGTCCTTGAGCTGTGGAGTTGTGTTGTTTAGAGTCCAGACTTGAGTGTAAGCCAACTATGAGGGTAGAGGTCACCACCGAAGCAGCCTGGCAGAGGTCCATCTGGACAGGTCTTAAAGCTTTCTGAGCAGCTACAGCTCCTGGAATGCCAGGAAATCCAGCGGTCAGAAGCTTCCGGGGAGAGAGGTGGTGCCAAGGACCCCTAGAGGGCAGGGGGTGAAGTGTGAATAGAAATCCAAGCTCAGGGCCCTGTGATGGCTTTAGACTCTGAGCCTGTAGCAGGGGTGGGAATTGGCAGATGCTGTGGCATCAGAGCCCAATCCAAATCGGCACCCCACTCCCCTGTTTTCCAGTCCTGACTTCCCAGGTGCCACAGACCTGGGGCCACCTGCCAAATCACTGCCCCAACTTCTAGCACCTGACATAAGGTCTCAACTGGAGAGCAACTACACCAGTTTCCTGGAGGTAAGGCCAGGAGGGCCAGGTTCTAGGAGGTGGGGTCCTGTGGGAGGCTGGTCCCAGGAGCTCTTGGACCAGAAAGACAGGGTTCTGGAGGTGGGGGAGGGGAGACTCCCTTCCTGGGAACGTCTCACTGCAGCCCCATCCCTACCCCCTAAAGACAGAGATCGCAAGCTGCTTCGACGGCATACTAGAGCAGGAGCAGACTCGCTGGGTGACTGCGGAGGCCCCTGAAGTGTTGCAGGGACTCTACCACACACCGCTGTCCATTGATATCCACATGGTGCGCCTGGGAGGGTACAGGAGGGACTGTGTTCAGGCCTCAAGCACACAGGGGGAATCCCCAGAGCCATCATATCCAGTCCCAACTATTCCTCCCCATTCCACCGGGATACTGAGCCCCCCCCGTGGGGTGGGACCTGGAACCCCTGGGGCGCATTGTGAGGCTAGGGTGCAGCTCCTGGTCCTGCTGGTGGACCAGGTGTGGGGGAGTTGACCTTCAGGATGGGGCCGCCTAAAGCTGGAGCCGGGACTGTGGGACTGTGAGACTAAGCACGGTGGGCTGGAGATGTCGCCTGGCCACGAGATAGAGAACTATGGGCATCCGGGTCGGGCCGCGGACCGCGCTCAGCCGGTGGCCTCGCTCGCAGCTGGTGGACCAGCAGGCGAAGACGGCCGGCGCTATCTCAGCGGAGCTGAAAGCCAGCGTCCTGCAGATCTGCTCCCGAGAACTGGGCCTCTTCGTGGCCAGGTGCGTGCGTGTCTTCGGCCAGAGTGGGGTGGGTGGGATGGCGGGACCAAGCGTGAGCAGCGCCCACTAACCCTAACCCAGGATGCTAGAGTCGGGTGGGAAGAGGGGCCTTCATCACCGGGCCTGGAGTTTGGGTGGGGGCCCGAGGTCATAGCGCAGCCGGGAGTGGTCCCGAAGGCCTCTTCGTATCCTGTCCCCAGGTTTGAAAAGGCTTTCCTGGAGTCGGAGGCGGTGAACGAGCCGCACCTGGGCGCCTACATTAACGCCTGCGAGGAGTTGAGGTAGGTCTGTGCCGCTGCTCTGTAGGAGCGCTGCCCAGAGAGGCCAGCAGGAGGCGCGCGAGCTCCGGAAACCCTCGGGGAGGCGTGGCGCCCGCTGCGCGCCCGCCCGGGTGTTGGAGAGAGCTCGGACCCAAGGGCCGCTCCCGGACCCAAGGGCCCAAGGAGCCGCTCTCAGAGACCGCCAGGGACCGCCCCCTCCCCACTCCGGCTCCTGCCATGCTGACCTCACTCAGCCCAGCAGAGCTGGGACCCTAGATGCCAGGTGGACTTCTGGACTGAGCAGAGGCCAAGGACATCCCACTGCCCTAGTCGCAAGACTATTTCTTTTCTCCCTTCATTCCAATCAGGCTTCTTCTTTTTGGGGACACCCTCTCCTCAGAGAAGTCCTCGCTGACTCTCCACCCTGGGCTATGCTAGTGTAGGGTTTGGGGAGGGACCTGTTCCTACCCTAGGGACTGGCAGGGACTGCTTCTGTGTCTTCAGTGCCACTGTGCCTTACTTAGGGTCTTCCAGTGGCAGATGGCTAGCTGTGGAGGGCAGACTCTGGGCCACCCTGTAGGGGCAGACCCCAGTTCTGCCACTTGCTGGCAATGTGCCCTGGGACAAGTCACTTCGTCTGTGCCTCTTTCCTCATCTAAGGGATGGGGTTGGAGCATCTGCTCTCTAGAGCTGGGGGACTGGCTCTGTGAGCCCTTGAGACACGCCAGGCATCATGTACACTTTACCTACCCGATGCCCTTCTTCCGAGGGCCTTGTGCCCACATACCAGTAGGAGAGTAGATGCTCCAGAAGGAAATGCCACTATTTGCTATCATTTAACCAGTAAGTGGAGGAGCTAGAACTTGAACCAGGCCTGCCTGAGTTGGTGATGGTGACAAGGCACTGCTTCTCCAACACTGTCCCTAAACTGCCAGGCTGGTCCTCAGGACTGAGACTCCTGGGTTTCATGCCCAGTGAGCATTCTCCACCCCTTGGTAGACAGTGACAGAACTTCTGCCGTGCTGTGTCCTGGGATGTGGGGCCTGGGTGTAGCCTGGCCCTCAGTTTCCTTCAGCCGGAAGTGATGGAGTTCAGTGGTGTGTCTATGCAAGGCGTGGTCATGCTGCCCTGTCCCATCAAGGGAAGCAGGGTTTTCACTTCCTACTGTCCACACCCCGCAGATGCAATTTATTCGCCGGAGCCTGGGGCCCACGTCCCAGTGCTGCCAGAGGGTAGCTCGTTTACCTTTTGACTGGCTCCCAGGGCTACTATACTGGGTAGCTTCAGGGGCTGTCCTTATAGTCTATATGAATGGAGCTAGTGCAGTGGCCACCCTGCACTGTGTGCTGGGCCTTGTTCCCCAGCCACTGCCCTGTGGTCACCTCATCACTTGTCCTGGTCCTTTTCCAGGACCAACCTTCTGGCCAGGTTCCCAGGATCCCTAGAGGAGCTGGAGAAGCCCCTGGCGGCTGCCACCTTTAACTTCCGTAAGCACCTGCTCCAGGGCTTGCAGCGTGATGTGAAGGTGAATGGATAGGACTTTCTCGCCCTGCTTCCCACACCCAAAGGTGCCATCTATTCCCTGGAGTCTGGGGCCAAGATCCCAGTGTTCATTTACCCCAGGGGGCAGTTTCAGGGCCCTGTGTGTCCCTGGGGATATGCAGGGGATGCAGATGAGCTTCCAGCTGATTAGGGAGAGTTGGGAAACAACTCACATCTCACCACTGACCTCTTAGAAGTCAACACTCAAGCCCAGGATGGTGGGTCCAAGGAATCAGGCCTGGGCCCCTCCTCTAGACCCTCGAGATGTCCTCAGGCACACCCTAAGCATGGCTAATAACTAGAATTCAAACCCTGCCCACTGGAGCTCCTTCCTGGAGAAGCCATTCTGGGAAAGGCCCGGTAACACAGTCTGCGGCTAGGAGAGGGTCTGAAGGGATCCAGTAGAAAAGGAGAGCAAGGCTGGTACAGCGGGCTCACTCCCACACCCCTTTCCCAGCCACTCCTCAGCGCCCTATGCACCAGGCACTGGCTGACAGAGGACACACTGTGTCCCATCATGGACAAGGTAGTGGCCTTTGCCCAACACCTCAAGCATGTGGCCCCACCGCTGGCGAAGGTACTTCGAGGCACCACTGGGCTCTGGCAGGGGTGTGCCCAGGGCCTAGGGCTGTTAACCCTGATCCTGACCCTGCCTGCCCAGGAGACTCTGCAGGAGTTGCACCGTTACCTGGTCTGTGAGTACTTGAGGAAGGCACTGAGGCCCCGTCAGCGGTTCCAGGGCATGGACCGCGTGAACGGCTCGCAGAAGATGAACGTGGATGCCCAGGCTATTAGTGACACCTTCCAGGGCTTGGTAGGAGCACATCTGACTGCCCTGCAGTGCCCTTCAGCACCCTCTATTCTCATTTCTGTTCTTCAAGGAAATAGAAGCCTGGAGATGGGGGGAAGGGTCCTAGCACTGAGCCAGCCTTGGGCAAGAATGGTTCTCTTCTGTGGTCCCATCAGGAGGGAGAGTGGACGGGCTGTTGGGGCCAGTTGGGGCTGGCAGGGAAGGAGTGAGGGTTGTAGCCCCATCCATGGGCAAGGACTGTGGGAGACCCTCCGAGCTGCAGACCCCGAGTCCTTCCAGCAGGGCACTGCCTCCTCCCCACATACCCCTTATCTGGGTTTCTGGTCCCCAACTCGGGATGACTCCAGGCAGCACTTCCCGGGTCAGGCCTCAGTTCTCCCATCTGGGCAGCAACAGGAAGACATCTCTGCTGGAGGTGGTCAGGCAGATGAGTGCCCTGTTGCAAAAGCGACCTCAGTGCCCAGGCCAGAGTCCTTTCCTGCGGTGGGGAAGGCAGTCACGTGTGGGGCTGTTGCAGGGGTGGAGGGGGTGGGGTGTGTGTGTCGATTGCAGGACTGTCAGTGCACTGAAGGCTGCAGGCAGGAGCTCCTGGGAGAGATGGCTCTGCCGCACGTGTTTTCCTGTCTCTGAAGGGCTCTGAAGCCACATGGCTGAACCAAGCCATCCCGTGTGTGGCCAAGATCCTGGGTGAGGCTTACAAAGACGACATCCGGCAGCACCTGGAGACGCTCATCCAGAGCTACCCCGACATCAGGTTTGCAGCCCACCTGCTCCCCCACTAGGTTCCATGGAGAGGCCGGGTCACAGACCTTGGTGTCCCCTCCCTCTGAGGAGTCTGGGTGGCAGTCTCTGGGTAGGTAACAAGCAGAGGGAGGAGCGAGCCCGAACCCAGGCCGATCCGATCCGTGTGTTCAAGTGTGTGAGGACTGGGGCCAGGGCGGGGCCTCCGACCCAGGGCTCTGTACCCAGGGTGAAGCAGGGGCAGAGGTCCTGTCTCCACCCCTGGAATGCAAGGGGCCATCCTCTACCCTGAGCCTCTCTGGATGCCCCAGCCTCAGACCTGGTCAGAGAAGGGAGGCTCTGAAGCCAGGGTGGGGGCAGGGGCACTGTGAGTCATAGAAGCCTTGGAAATCCCAGTTCAGCGCTCTCCCCAGCCGTGGAGATTCCTGGATGGGGAGGCTGAAGAAAGTCCCTGGCTCAGTCTTCTTCCTGGGTCACGGCTGCTCCGCAGAGAACTCCCTGCTCCTCAGCCCCAGCAGTCTCCCCAGTTATGGGTCGTAGTGACCGCTCCTTCACAATGTACTGGGGTTTTCCAGCTCCTGCTCGCCCCATCCTCCCTGGGTGCTAGGGGTGGCCCTTGGAGCCCTTCAGGGAAATCCAGTGAGAGGAGACCCGAGAAGCCCCTGGGCACTAGCCTTCCACCTCCACACTGCCTGGCTCCTTGCTACCTAGCTGCATGGACACCTTTCCCAGACCTGGAGGCCTCCTGTTCTGAATGAACCCACCCCCGCACCCCCCACCCCGGGGCCTATCTCCCACTCCCACCACCGTTTGGTCTTCTCTGGACTCCCTCCCTCCCTCCTTGCCTGGCCACAGGGCCTTTCCTGTGGGCATGCCCCCTCCCTGGTGCCCAACCTGTTCCTGGCCTTTCCAGGCCCAGCTTCTGCTTCCTCTGGGGTCCATCCCAGCCTCTCCAACTGGGCTTCAGGAATGCTGGGTGACTCATACTTCCTCCCAAGTCCAGGGCTTCCCGTCATCCCGGGTTGGAGGTGCTGGGGTGCAGCTGTGCAGCGAGGGCCTGTGCGTCTCTGCAGGCGAGACCACGTACTAGCCATTCTGGCGCTGCGCAGACTGGGACGCCATCGGAACCAGAGCCTCCTGCAGCATGCCCAGGACTTGCTGAGGGCTGCAGCCAAGGCTGAGGGCTCAGGAACTGCTGGGGACCGAGTGCTCTTTGCGGAGATAGAGGTGTCCACCTCCATGGACATGCTGATCACCTGCATCTAGTGCTCCCTGGCCTGCGGGGGTCACGCAGCACGGAGTTAGCCACCCTCCTCCAGGCAGAGTCCCAAGCTAGGATCCCAGGGAGCCATTCCTGGCCCTGCCCCAACTCTGAAGCCCAGAGGCAAGGAATTTTTGTCCTCAGCCATGCTTGGCTGCTCAGCCAAGAGTCAAGCATGGAGACATTTGGAGCATTTGTGGGGGAGTATTCTGGGGTGGCAGGAGTTCCTATTAATATTCCTGGCCAGGGAGGACTTCTCTGATAACTGTACAGCACCACCACACCCCATTCTGAAAGGGAAGAACACAGTATTTATTCTAAAAATAAATGTATCAGGACTAGAGAGGTGGCTCAGTGGTAGAGTGCTTGCCTGGTGTGTGCAAGGATCCAGATTCAAACCCAAGCACCACAGAAACAACTAAGTGGAGGAAAAACAAAAACCAGATGAAAAAATAACTGAAACTGACTATATATCCTGTCTCTATAAATAAAATAAATAAATAAATGTGAATTAAAATGGTGCCTCTCTACTGAGGGGGCAGAACCAAGCTGGCTGAGAGTGAGAGGCCTAGGCTCATACACTGAGGGCTATACTGGAAGGCTCCATTTGCTACCCATTATATGGATGAGAAGATTGAGGGTTGCCCAGAACTGGGAGGGCTCCTGTCTGAGGCTACCAACAAAACAGGCTTGGGCTATGGGACTCTGGGTCCCCTGGCCTAGCTAAGTTGGCCTTCCCCTGCAGGGGTGGATACTGCTCTGGCCTCATCCTAGGCAGGCACCTGGGGCACAGGAAGAGGCCAAGGCTTGTTTGTGGCTTGAGGTATTTGGGTTACATGTGGGAGGAGCTTCCCAGCAACCAAAGTTGGAATTTGGTTGGTCCAAGGGCCAGGCTGCCCAGGAATCTGTTTGCATTGGCAGCTGTGGTTTTCTAGGGAGGCTGAGAGCTGGGGTGGGAGGTGGGCAGAGAAACATATACAGGCAGAAGCTGAGACAAGCTACCTTAAGATGCCCTATCCTCACTGCTCAGAGCCTGACCCTGACCCTGACCCTGACCCTGGCTGCTGTTGGGGGCAAGGACCTGCAGATGGGCCAAGGTCCCAGGAGCTCAATGAGTTTTTATCTCCTGAGGGCTGTGGTGCAAGGTGAGTGAGGGGTGCCTCTCTCCCAGTTCCCCTGGTCTCCCTCGCTGTCCTCTGGACACCAGTAGGCAGTGCCCAGGTAGATTTGTTCTGGGACATACAGCCAGGTCTGAGTAAGCTGGGACCCTGGAGCACTTCTGGGAGCAGGTGCCAGAAGCAGTCCCCACTGTCCCCATGGAGGCACCAGGGCTGGAAGCCAGAAGCAGGGCAGGCCAGGCAAGGGAGTCTCCAGACCTCCCTGGGTAGCTACATGGGGTGGGGGCAGGCAGGGCAGGAATGAGGAAGTGAGGTTGGTGTTCCCAGGCTTCGGGGCTGGGGTGGGGACAGGGAGTGTGTGAGTGTTGACACTGTCAAGCAGTACTTATGCTGATAGAGAAACTGAGGCTGGCAGAGGGCATGTGGTCTTGGATCCCCAAATCCCAGGGTTCAGAATGTGAGAAGGGTATCTCTGTCTCTAGTCGGGGGCTCGAAGGGAAGAGCACGGGCCAGCCTCTTCCTGCCTGACCCCACATGTGCCCCCAGTAGCCATCAGTGTCATGCTGGGGGAGTTGCAGACAGGGAAACCTTATCTGGCCCGGTGCAGTGACACACTCCTGTAATCCCAGTGACTTGGGAGGAATGCAAGTCAAAGGCCTGCCTGGGCAACTTATCGAGACCTTGTCTCAAAATAAAATAGAAAACGCTGGGGGTCTAGCTCAGTGCTCGAGCACTCCTGGATTCAATGCCCAGGACGGAGGCAGGGATGGAGAGAGGAAACCTTATGTGAGCAGGTCCTCCCCAGGGAGCCCCAGGCCCTGACCCTGACCCTGACTCTAACTGGCCTGGCCCTGCCTGAGCTGTGGAGTGGATGGTGTTCTGGGGCTAGGCTGCAAGGATGTGGGAGGCTTTGGTCTTGGCTCTGCCACCTGCCAACCAGAGAGAAGTAGGAGAGTTTCTGCTATGTTTTGTTTGTTTGTTTCGGTGCTGGGGATTGAGCCCGTGCTACAGACACAGTCTATCACCAAGCTACACCCCAGTCCCTAGGGCAAATTCCTTTCCCTCTCTGTGCCAGTTTTTCCAGCCATGAAGGGTGAAGAACCAGGAGGCCCCAAGGCCAAGCAGCTTCTACCTGACCAGAGCTTTAGATTTAGACACTCTTAGAGCCTCTGGGTCCTCTTTGTGAGGATTTCTAGGCCTGGAGGTAGGAAGTCAGGGTTTTCCTGGCAGGAACTGTGTGCATGTGTGCTCCCTGGTGCTCCGTGTTTGGAGCATCAGTGGGAACCCCCGCTCCCAACCCTGGTTAGTGTGAGCCTGACAGCGACTAGGCGCTGGGGCCCGGCTCCTTAAGGCCTGCCCAGGGGGAGCTGCAGGCTGATGGCAGCTCCCACAGGGCCAGGGGGTGGGGGAGTGGGGAAGCTGGGCTGGTTCAGGTCCAAGACTCTGGCCACGGGCCATTCTGCCCCAGAGGGTGGAGTCTACTCAAGACCCTTGCACTCTCTTTGCCCACCAAGTCCCTTGAGGCCTTGAAGAGGGTCTAGAGGGTTTCCTTGGCCTTCCTGTTGTCCAGGCCAAGCATAGCGGTGGCTACTGGCTCTCAGGGAGCTGCATCTGGGCTTGTTGGCCATTTGACTAAGTGTGCATGTGTGTTTTCATGGGGTGGAAGGCTCGTGTCCAACCTCCTGGCCTCTGATGTGGAACAGGACAGCCTGAGACCATCCTGCCTTGCCCCTTAAGCTCAAATCCCAGGCCCTGCCAGCTTCCCCTGGTCCCAGCCTCTGCCTGGCCCATTTGCCCCATGGTGTGGCCTCTTGCTCCTCTGTCTTTAGGGCTCAACCTGGATCCACCCATTTCCTGGAGTCCTTCATGCACAGGGGCTCTGGTCTCTGACCCAAAGACTCAGGTCCTTGCTACAGGATCTGCTGAGTTTTCTGGGGCTCCAAGCCAAGACCAGCTGGGAGAGTAATGAGAAGGTACAGAGGACCCCATGTCCCCACGCATGAGACAGGAGCTCAGGTCTGCAGGATGGTGAACGGCTGCCCTAAAGACATTATGTGTAGTGGGAAGGGGGACTTAAGCATCCACTCCAGCTCCAGCTAGGGTCTAGCAGCCTATGTGACTGTCTGTCCCTCCTGGTCCCTGGGCTCAGGCTCAGTCCATGCTTGAGTGTGAGATGCTGCAAGAGCCCGGGAGGCTGCAGGACTACTCTGGAGTCTCAGCTCTGCTGTCCCCTAGCTGGTGACATGGTCTCTTCTGCTTGGAGGCTCAGACTACTTGTCCATAACACAGGAGAGAGTACCCAATAGGGAGGGAGCCCCTGATGAATGTGAAAGTCCATCAAGGTCCTGGCACGAAGGGCATGCTTCAGGTGGCAGTCAGTGTGTCACCTCTGTGCCTGCACAGCCTCTCCCTCTTCCTTCCTTGCCTGCTGACCCGGCTTCTTCCTTCCTGACCCCAGGCCTCAGCAGGCCCCTCTGCATGGGGGCAGCAGCCTCAGCAGCTGGGCAGTGGTCCTAGAGCCCCTCACCACTGCCCAGATGGGGACAGGAGGCGGCAGGGTCCCCAAGGCTACTTTCCATCCCCAATGTCACTTCCTTCCTTTGCTACCACAAAGATCCCCTTTGGGAACTGCAGCAGGCCACAGGGGCCACCAATGGCCAACATCCACCCACCATTCATCATCTGCAGGGGGCGGAGCAAGACCAGGCTACACTGACCCGCCTGTCAGCCTCTGTGGAAGTTGGGCAGGGGCATTGTGCTGGCTGCAGATGAGATAATGCTGTTGATGAAGGCCACTCCCCTGAGCTCTAGGTCCTGGGGATCAGACCTGCTGTGTAGAGCGGATTGTGCTGCAACCCAGGAGCCCCACTGGTGAGGGTCCTTCTGGTCCACTGGTATCCTAAAATGCTTGAAGAGAAGCGAAACTTGGACAAGTCACACCCACACATCAATCTAGTCCTCTCCTGGGACCCGTGGGGCCTGGATTAGTCATTGCAAAGGCCCTTCCTCCCTCCAGGGCCACCTTCTATCTATCTGCACACAAACTACCCATTAGCTGTTTTAAAAATGTATTTGTTGTGTTTTCATTTTTTACCTTTAATGTTTTGTATAGTAATGCATTCACATAGTTCAAAATTAAAATGGTTCATAAAAGATAACAAGGTAAAAAGTCTCCTTCCTATGCCCCCCCACCTTCATAAAAGCAATCCTTACCCAAGGAACATGTACGGAAAGTGAAGTTACTGGCATGGCTGGAGAACCTGGTTTTTCTGGAGGTGGCTGGGGTGGGGGAATCAACCAATGAGCCAAAGGCTCTGAGATGGCTGGAATCCCGAACAGTGGGACCTCTGGATCTTGGCAAGGAGAGATTTCTAGAACGGTTCTGCTCTTTCTGGTGCTGTCTGCGTGGATGTGGCACCTCTGGGTTCAAGCAACTTCCCAGGTGTGTGGTCAAGTCACTCCACCTCTCTTAGCTGTGTCTCCCTGGTCAAATTGGGAGCCTTGCTAGGAAAACACAGGCGTGCTGTTGGAGTTGTGCCCCGCATACCGCAGTTGTTGCTATTTCTGTCTCCTTTAAGCCATTCCTCTGACTTCACAGGGGAGAGCTCCTGGCCACGGCCAGGAGGGGCTTCCAGGAGGCATGCCCTGTGGTGTTTTTGGGCAGCCTCCTTTCCCGCCCATTCTGGCCCAGCCCCAAGGGAGCTTCTGCCCAGGGACCAGCTTGTGTCATTGGGAAGAGCCCCTAGTGGATCGAGTTCACGGGTTGCTTTCCCGGAAATCATGTTGGCTACGAGAAGGGCTCATGTACTGCTGGCCACAAATAGTCCCTGGGCAACCCAGGGGACCAATGGGACAGAAGCTGAACTTGGCATCTTGCATCACTAGCAGAGAGACCTTATGAAAGGCTGGGTGGCTGGGTGGGTGCTTTGGGGTGGCACAGCTGAGTGTGGGGAGGAGTCTCATGCCCCTCCTGTGAGTTTCATCGGGGTGACGGCTCCAGGGAGCCCTTGGGAGGCTGTTGGGGTTAAGGGCCATTGCCTCAAGGCCAAGCTTTCTTCTATGTGCCCCCATCTTCGGCAAGGCAGTGGGTAGTCTCATTGAGCCCCTCCAAAGCCAGGCTTCCTCAGGCCTCTGTTTCCCTTTCTGCCAAACATCAGAAGGAGTCCATGGCCTGGCTTCTGCGTGGGAGGGGCTCTAATGAGTGAAGAGCTCCCCTTGAGGGGAAGGACTGCCTGTCCTTGTATGTCTCCTCTGGTGAATGCCCTGGGGTCCCCTGCTTTGGTAGGAGGGTGTGTCTTGAGGGTGGATCCTGGTCAGCTGGCCTGGCCATCCCATGATCCCAGGGAGGTCAGCAGATTCCAGCCAAAGCCCTGTGCAGCTGTAAATGACCCTGAACAAGTCACTTCCTCTCTTGGGAAGGCTGGGTGGTGGCAGGAACACCAGCCTCAAAGCTTCAACCTTTGTGTACACAGACTTCTCTGAGCCTTAGTGTCCTCATGTGTCAACAGAGGATACAATGACTGCCCATGGCATTTAGTGAGCGGGGCACTCCAGAGAATAAGAGGCCCCAGGAAGGTCCCATTTCTGGGGATGCCCTGAGACGTGAAAGGGAGAAGCTGTGTCCTGAGAGCCAAGGCTAGGGCAGTAGGAAGTGCAAGTCATCATTCATGGGGAAGTGTCCTGGCCATGGCCGGAGGGCGGCGGGCACTCCGTGATGCTCTGGTCTCCCCCTCCTGGGGAGCCCACTCCACAGCCAGCACTACCTGTGACTGAGGCTGCCAGCCAAGCCTCCGGTCAGGCCTCATCAGCCCTCCAGCACCTGCCTCATCAGCCCACCCGGCCTGTGCATCTGTCATGGGCTACCCAGAACGCTGTCCCTCTGCCTTCAACTTCCCACTCTTCTGGACAACTTCCCTCTAGAGAATGAATTGAGGGAGAGCCAAGAATACACCACCCTGCCAGAGCTGGCTCGACTCTCCTCTTCAGCTGAGCCACAGGGCAGGGGTGCGGGTTTTATTAATTGACTGACAAGGGAATGGAAACCACTGGGATCGTTTTCCTCCTCAAAGTTGTGAAAGAAGCGGAGGACGGTAACTCCTATTTCTGCATCATGGTCCTTCCTTGCGCCTGATTTTTAACCCCCCCCCCAGTAGTAGGGGTGGAACCCAGGCATGTAGGCAAGCACTCTATCACTGGGCTGCACCCCCAGCCTTTAAATTTTGAGACAAGGTCTTGCTGAGTTGCCCAGGCTGGGCTTGAACTGGCATCCTCTTGCCTCAGCTTCCCAAGTTGCTGGGATTACAGGTGTGCACCACTGCGCCTGGCTTGTTTCTTAATCGAGCTTCATTTCAGAAATTGAGCAACACTGAAGGAGCAGAATGGCATGGTGTGGCTCCATCACGCACTGGCATGTGACTGGACCTATCTGTGCCTCAGTTTCTTCATCAGTACCCACTTTATATGATTGTTTGATGCAATCGGTTAATACATGCAAAGCCCTTAGAACAGAGCCTAGCCCCTGTGGAAGTCAATACACATCAGACGAACTGAAAGCAGGGACACAGACACACCCATACAGTAGCCAAAAGGTGACAGCAACCCAGGTGACCACAGGGATGAATGGACAATCAAAATGGGGTCCATCCATACAATGGGACATGATGCAGACTTTAAAAGGAGGGGAATTCTGATGTGCTGCAACATGGTTGAATCCGAGGACCGAAAGGAGCTAGTCACAAAAGGACACTGTACCACTCCACCTATCTGAAGTGCCTGGGGTAGTCAAAACCATCGAGACAGCAGAGTGGTGGTTGCCAGGGACTCGCGGGAGGTTGGGGGGCAGGAGAGAAGGGGCTGGGGAGTCTGGGTAATGGGGACAGAGTTCCAGTTTTGTTTTGTTTTGAGTACTAGGAATTGAACCCAGGAGCCCTCTGCCACCGAGCCACATCCCTAGCCCCAGCCCTTTTTATTTTATGGAGGCACTAAGTTTCTGAGGCTGGCCTCAATCGTGTGATCCTCCTGCTTCAGCCTCCTGAATAGCTGGAATGACAGGTTATGTGGCACTGTGCCGGGTTCAGAATTCAGTTGTGCAAAAGGAAGAGTTGCTGTGGACGGGGGGGGGCAGTGGTGAGGGTTGCACAATGAGAATGTGTGTCGCACCACTGTAGTGCACGTGTGAACCGGTCAATTTCATGCAATCTATATTTTATCATAATTTTAAAAAAATTGCTATCATTGCTTGAGCAGAGGGAAAAGAGGAGAAACTCCATGTGTCTTCTGAGACCCTAGGTTTCGTGCAAGGAGTGGATCAGACTGCTGGCCTCCATGGCTTGTGGCCCGGGGCGAGGGGACTTGCCAGTTCACTCCTGGGGAGGGGGAAGATAGCAGCGGTTCCTGCAAACAGCGCAAGAGCTTACTTCCTGGCGGCAGAACTCTTGACTGCCTTTGGCTCCCTCTGGAAGTGCCTGGCCTCTTGGGACTGTCAAGTGGGGGTTGTCATCTCCTGCCCTCCACAGAGCCCCATTTTCAAAAGATTTCCCTTGTATTGGGGTCTTGACAGTGGGACCTTTGGCCCTCATGTCTGAACTCCGGGGAAGTATCTGTGCGGCTCTTCCATCTGCTTCTTCCAGTTCCGGCCACTGCTCTGGGTGAGCTGCTGAGGGCAGCTGGCACAAGGCTGGTGACTGTCCTGTGTGGCTGACACTGATAAGGGGCTCCAAACAGATGGTGGGGTCCTTAGGGCCTGACACCCCCACCCTGCCTTTGCCCGGAGCTGCAGTTCCCCAGCAATTTCCTAATCTGTTTGGAATTAGGAGGGGGTGGATGGGGTCGGGGCAGGGAGTCATGTGGGGATTGCACAATTAGCCACAGCAGGCTGCAGGAGGCAGAGGGCCAGAGCCCCTTGTTTTTCATCCTCTTTGTCCTCTGTCGGATGGCCTTAGTCTCCCCATCTGTGTACTGTGGAGGGCAGGGATACCCACTCCCCCCTGCAGTCTGGGCACCCTGACTCTGTGTGTGGACTCCTTGGAAAAATGTCATCCCTGGTGACCTCTGGGTGAGGAGGTGGGGTCTCTGTCTTAAAGCCACCTCCTGGCACCCCGTTGACCCACCCCTGAGGCCCCCTGGGGACAGGATGGATGACAGTTCAAGCCCAAATCTGGCACTTGGCCACTGCTCCTGAGGAGGAAGAGGAAGTTCCCAGTCCCAAGGGGCACTCCCAAACCCAGCCCCCTGCAGTCACCACTCCCTGCCCTCAAAGACCTGTGCCAGGCTTGCAGGGGGTGGGCAGGGAAGGGGCCGAACAAAAGGCAGGGAGGAGCCCAGGCTCCAGGAGAAGCAAAAGGGAAGCTGGTGCCCAGCAGGAAATTCCTGCACCACTGGATCCTTTCCAGAGAGCAGGAATCCCTAGGACAGTGAAAAAGGAAGGGGAGGGAGTTGCCCAGGGGTCGTCCACTCTCCTTCCTTCCCCTCCCTTCCCCCAAGACACGCCCTGAGAAGCAGCGTGCAGATGGGGAAACTGAGACTCAGAAGGGTTTGACCTGGCCAGCGCCCTGAGGAAAGCGGCAAAACTGAGCACCAGGCTCCAGGCTTTGTGTCGAGGTCCTGCCTGGTTTCAGGAGCCTGTCCTAGCCCAGCCTCAGCCCCAGAAAGGGAAAGTGCTTCATTGGGTGTCCTAGGCGCCTGGAGACAAGCCAGCCTGCACTCTCACCTATTCCTGCCTGTGTGGCCTGGGTAAATCACTTCACTTTTCTGTTCGCACATCCCCGGCGACGCTCGCGACGCTCCCAGATGGGCCTGTGCAGAGCAGCCTCTTTCCCCTTGGGCGCCTCCTCCAGGAAGCCCTCCCACGCCTCCCTGCGCCACAGCAGAGGGCTGACCTCGCGCGGAGCGTGGGAGTGAGAGGGCGCCTCGGCCAGCTGGGTTGGGGCTGGCTGTGTGACGCCGGGGAGCCAATCAGAGTCTGCTGTCGGACAATGGCCCGGCGGGTCCGGGAGCTCCGGGAGCAGTTCTGTGCCCCACTTAACAGGGCCACTCTCAGCCACCTCGCCGGCCCGTCCCTCCACCCCACCCTCGCGCCCCTCGCGCCCCTCGCCGCTCGCGCCTGGCCTCCGGCCCGCGGGTTTTCCGCGGTTGCGGAGGGCGGGCCCGGGGCGGAGTCTGAGACTATTTCAGGCTGCGTGGAGCCGGGGCCAGGACAGCGGCTGCCCGGCCCGGACACAGTAAGTGACCTGCGTCGCCTCGCGTCCGTCCCCACCGCTCTGCGCGGCTGCCGTTCTGACCCCGAGACCCCAGCAGGATTCCCCGAGGGAATGGCCTGGTGTGGCCAAGGAGTCACTGGCCGGTGGCCTAGGGCAGTCCCGAGACCTGTGTGCCAGCAGAGTGTCCGCTCACCAGGACACAGAGGGTTGGGTTTGGGGCGCGCTGCGGAACCCTGTCCCTGGAAAGAGGGGTGTGAAGGTCCCCCATCTGCAGTTGGAAGGCCAAGCTCCCTCCTTTGCCCCACTCCAGGGCTGTAGGTCAAGACCATCCCTGCCCTTGCATGGGTGTCTTCATCTAGGGAATGGACAGGGAGGCTTTGTGTGGCTCTGAGCCCTGACCCAAGAGCTGGTGGTACCGGGACTGGGGGGGGGTGTCGCTGCAGAACCGCAGGCTGTGGTAACACGTGCCTCAGTGGGCCCAGCCACCAGCTGCTGCTGGACTGCCATTGCCCCCTACAGCCAGGACTCAGGAAACTCATTCTCATGCAGGCCAATCCCAGTGCCAGCACTTGGCTTGCGGTTTTGCCACATCCTCTTACCAGCTCTGTGAGCTGGGTTGGCTTCTTCCTATTGCATAGATGGGTATACTGAGGTCTCTGAGAAGAGGGGTGTCCAGTCCATGCACCCGTGAGAGGTGCAGCTAGCCCACAGGCAGTTTTTTCTACTGTGCCAGCTGCATCTTGGAATCAAGGTGCAGGCTCTGCTGCTGACCTGGAGGATGGGCTGTCTTGTGCCATAGAGCAGAGAAGGCAGAGATGCTCTGTGGGAGACTAGGAGTGAAGCTCGGAGGTCACAGAGCCGGATTGTAAGAATCTATGTACTTTGGGGCTGTTGGACAGTGAGAGCTGCAGAGGGGCTGGCAGGCAGCACTGCTAGTCGGGGCTGCCCGTCCCTCACCCCAGGAGGAGGGCAGGGGACCTAGACATCCAGGGTGGGCTGAGCAGCCCTGCATGTCAGACCAGCTCCTCTGGGTGCTTGGCATGAAAATACGATGGCTTAGGAGGGGCAGAAGTGCTTGGTGGCTTTGAACCTGGGGACCTTGGCATGGGACACCCACCCCCAGCACTTCCTGCTTGATTCTGGACTGGAACTCTCAGCCCACAGGGTACTGGGGAGGCAGCTGAGGTCTGGGAGTGAGGGACTCTGCCAAGGGCACCTGGTGAGGATGGGAGGGGCTGGTAGAGGGAATCCAGGCTTCCTGGCCAACCAAGTGGCTCTGGGCAAAGTGAGGGACAAGCCCCTCAGGAAATGGGGCAGGGTAGCTGGGCTGGCAAAGGCAGAAAGGTCGGTGGCAGGAAGAACACTCCAAGCTTCCACATCTGTTGTACTTGGAGCAACCACCGCTTCTTTGAAAAATGGATCCTGCTATCCGCCTGGCAGGACTGTTCAGAGTTACCCAAAGTCATCCTGATGAATGTGAGATATGACATTTATTCTTGAGGGTGGGGCAGGCAGGTGGCACTGTGGGTTATACCAGTTACCAGGGAGGCACCCTCTGTTTGCTCTCCCCCTCGGAGTCAGCCACAGATCCCTCTGGTTGTCCTGGTCTTGCTCTATCAATGCCAAGGATTTTGCTTCTCTGGATGCAGCCTGCAGGGCAGTGGAGGATGCAGAGGTGGGGAAACCCAGGCTCAGGACAGCTGACCTGAGTTCCAAACCCAAGCTGTTGACCACAGGACTATTTTAAGCCTCAATAGCAGAGTGTCTGGATGAGGGAGGAAGAGATGGGATGGGCACCCAGGAAGGGCAGTGAAACTGGAAAATTTTGTGATGATGATGTCACTCTATTTGAGAGCAGGCAGGGTGGGGTGCGAGTCAGGAAGCTTGGGTTCCAGGCAGAGTTGCTCTGTGACTTCAGGAAACCCTGTGCGTGGATGAGCCCCTATGGACATATGAAAGGCTCTCTGAGGTCCCATCCCATCCTCCCAAGTCTGTGGCATCTGCAGACCTGATCCCTGAGGTCTGTGGGATCAGACTTTGCTTCCCCTGTGGCCCTGGCAAGAGCAGTGGTGTTTCTGTTCACAGCATCTTTCTGGGCAAGAAGGATGAGGGGCTGGGGCTGGGGCTGGGTAAAGGGAGGCCTGGTGTTCCTGACCCTGGCATGACCCTTACCATTCTGGACCTCTGTTCTTGCTCTGCCCAGAGGGACAGCACCCTGTGCCCCACCCCTCCCCAGGGTCTGGTGGGATCCTGGTACTCCCTGCCACCCCTTCTCCTTTCCAAGAGAGTGCACCATCAAGGAAAGATTTGCTAAAATGCAGAGAAGTCCTCCTGCATCTGGGAGGCTTGATGTACCCAGCCTCTCCCTGCTTCAGGGGCGATTCCAGGAGGGCTTGTGGGAATTAGCAGACAGGCATGCTGAGGCACTTGTGGCTAGGGACAGGCATGTTGGTGCTCATCTGGGCCAGAGATTTCCAGGGTCACAGTGCTGCCATTGAGCTGTGTGCTCATGCCTGGGCCCCAGCCCACTGTGACTGCTGTTTATTGTCCTCACCTCCAACCTACAGGCCTGAGCCAAGGTGTTGCTGAAGATGATGACTTTTTTCCAAGGCCTTCCTGGCCAGCAGTCTGTGCCAGGGACCCTCAATTTTCCTGGAAGACCCCCAAAGTTGTCCTCCACCTCAGAGGGGGAGTCAGAGGCCTCCATGTCAGAGGCCTCCTCTGAAGATCTAGTGCCATCGCTGGAGGCTGGTGTGACCCCAGATCAGGAGGAGCAAGAGGCAGAAAAGAAGAAGAAGAAGAAGCCGAAAGGACTGGCCAACATGTTCAGCATCTTCACCAAAGGGAAGAAGAAGAAGAAGGCTCAGTCCAGCTCAGCTGAGCCTGCGGCGGAACCCGAGGCCAAGCCGGCGCTGGATGGCCCGGTGCCCACAGGTAGGCTAGGGTAGAGCTGGTCCCTGCCGGAGCCGGGATGGGGCTCACGGGCGAAGGAACCCTCACCCAGGGCGCACCCGGCCAGAAGGTGTCCGTTTCCCTCCTCCTCCTGTGTCTGGTGTAGGGCGGAGAGCGGGTTCCTTTGCACCACCCCTGGGGACGCCTGAAGCCCGCTGGCGCCCCGGGCCCTGCCTCACGCGGTCCTCTCCGCAGTGGAGGAGCTCAAGGAGGCCCTGGAGCGCGGGCGGCTGGAGGCGGCGCGGCCGCTGCTGGCGCTGGAGCGGGAGCTGGCGGCGGCGGCGGGCAGCGCGAGCGACCAGGAGCTGGTGCGGCGCCAGAGCAAAGTGGAGGCGCTGTACGCGCTGCTGCTCCAGCAGGTGCTGGGCGTGCTGCGGCGGCCGCTGGACGCGGCGCCCGAGCGGCTGCGCCAGGCGCTGGCCGTGGTGGCGGAGCAGGAGCGCGAGGACCGCCAGGCGGCCGCGGCGCCCGGGACGGCGGCGCTGGCGACCACGCGCCCGCGGCGCTGGCTGCAGCTGTGGCGCAGCTGCGTGGCCGAAGTAGCCGCGGAGCGCCTGGGCGCGCGGCCGGCCGGGGCCGCCGAGGGCCGCTCGGAGGCCGAGAGCGCCTTCCTGCACATGGGCCGCACCATGAAGGAGGACCTGGAGGTGGTGGTGGAGCGGCTCAAGCCGCTGTTCCCGGCAGAGTTCCGCGTCGTGGCCACCTACGCCGAGAGCTACCACCAGCACTTCGCCGCCCACCTGGCCTCCTTGGCGCAGTTCGAGCTGTGCGAGCGCGACACCTACTTGCTGCTGCTCTGGGTGCAGAACTTCTACCCCAAGTGAGCAGGCGCGCGGAGGGCCCGCTGCAGGAGGGTGTGGAGGCCACTTCCGGGGCTTGGACTCAGTGGGCGCAATGACCAGGAGGACTCTGGGCCTGGGTCTGCTTTGCACTTGCAATCTTAAATTTCCTGGGCTCCAGTCACATTCTGCAATTGGGGAAACTGAGGCACAGGGACCGACAGATACTTTGTCATTCATTTATTCTCTGCTGTGTGGAGCAGAAGGACTGTGAAGAGGTGTCCAGGCACAGAGAAAGCCAGGCCTGGAGGAGCCAGGGAGTCAGCATTCCTGTTTCAGGGCAACTCACAGCCAGATGAATGTAGTCAGGCAGCGCCGATGCTGGACAGCAGTAAAGAAGGCAGGAGGGAGGGTGATGTTCCTGCCAAAAGGAGCACCGCCCTGGGAGCTGAGCAGAGCTCCTGCGTGGATTTATCTGGCATGCTGTAGGGACAAGGCCAGGCAGGAGACCTAGCAGGGGTGTGGCAGGGCCAGATGCCCTATTGATAAGACCCAGGTTTACAGGACTGCAATGTGAGCCCACAATAGGTCCAGGTTCTGGCCACCAAGGGCTGCGCCCTTTAAGCAGAAGGCTGGCTGTGCCAAAGGAGGGCAGCTGGTTCTCAGGTGGGTGCAGCCTCAGGTGTCCTATGAATGAATGGCCCAGACTCCATGGATTCCTGAGCATGCCTGTCATTCACACAAGCTTCTGGGGAGAGACAGTGCAGCATGAAAATGCCCAGGGCCCTAGAAGCCAGGGGTTCAGCCACTTCTGTCCCCTGTCCCAAGGGAAGGTTGGGGTTTAGACAGTGTGAGCAGTGTCTGGGGGTCTGGGGGCTTGGGGGACCACCAGGTGGCCAGTGGGCTCTGTTGGTGTTGATGGACCAGCCTCCAGTGGGAGGGCAGAGGAAAGGCGTGGTGGTGTGGTAGGTGAGGAGCCAGCAGGGCATAGGGAAGTGGGCACAGGGCAGAGAGCCCAGCTCTGCCTGAGCCAGTTCCTGCTGGCTTGTCCTGACTCGTCAGAAAATTCTGGGCACTCACACCTCTGCCTGTGGGGTTTCCTGTCCCAGTGACCCTGAAATCCCCTAGCCTGGGACCCACAGGGGTTTGTGAAACAGGGAACTGTCTGGACCTTGAGTCCAGGGAGGCACCGTGGAGGCCTGTGTGGCCAGAAATGTGGGGAACAGAGGGTCACAGCTGCATCCAGACTGGGTGAGGACACAGAGAGGGTCATTCGTGAGCCTCCAGGGCTACGAAGGACCTGCGGAGGCTCCAGGAGAGCTGGCCGAGTTGCCTGCATGGAGCAGCTCTGAGGCAGCCTTTCCTGTCTGAGGGCAACGTGGTGGGCCTGGCAGGGGTGGCAGGGCTAGGTCACCATGGGGGATGGGTGTGTCTCGGGGCCACGGAAGTAAGGAGCCGGGTTGCATCTGTGCAGGAGGGGAAGCCTCTGAGCAGGGAAAGATCAGATTTGAAAGGTGGCTCTGGGTAGGGAAGGCATTTTGGGTGTCCCAGGTGGAAATGGGGAAGTGGGGACAGGCTAGAGATGGTGGTAGCCCATCAGGTGGTCAGGGCAATGTTTCAGGCTGGTAGATTTGGGGGTGCTGTTTCAAAGCAGGAGAAGGCACAATGATTCCAGGGTTTTGAGCCAGCCTGGGGTGGAAGGACCAAGGGCATGGCATCTGGGACTGTTGAAGAGGTGGGTTGTTGCTGGGTGGGCACTGCCACATGGGTGCAGCTCTCCTCATGCCAGCCTTGCTCTACCCACAGGGACATCCTCAATAGCCCCAAGCTGGCAGTGGAGCTGCAGGACGCCAGTCTGGGGAGCCTCCTGCCCCTGAAGCAGATTCGGCTGCTGGAGGCCACGTTCCTGTCCAACGAGGCGGTGAGTCCTTTGCCTGAGCCAGGGTGGAGTGGAGGCAAAAAACAAGAGAGTATCAGAGACAAATGACACAGGCAGCCAGCTTGACAGGTACTTCCTGGTGAGCCTGGTCAGTGCTAGGATGACTGCCCCTCCTCCCTCCAGGCTAATGTGATGTACTTGATGACCCGAGCCTTGGAGGTGGAGTCACAGCACTGGACCCAGGATATGGCTCCCCAGCGGCTGGATGGCCACTGCCACAGTGAGCTGGCCATCGACATCATTCAGGTACCACGGTCTGCCCTCCGGGTACACGGTGCATACAGACAGCTTGTGCATGTGCAAACAGAGCCCACACCCGCCTTCTCCTGTGTGCATGCGCACCCCATCTGAGCATTCCCCTGCTTCCAGCAGGCTCCCCCCATTAGCAGGGGCTCCGGGTGGACCCTTGCTCTGCTCACCTACTGTCACCCTACAGATCGTCTCCCAGGGCCAAGCCAAGGCGGAGAACATCACATCTGAACTGGGCTTGCAGATGAAGCAGGTGCTGCTGGCGGAGCTGGCCGCATTCTTGAAGAGGTGGGTGTGCCCAAGCTGGCACAGGCTCTGTCAGCACTATGGCCTCCATGGGAATCCGAGCAAGAGCAGCCCTGCTCCCTGCCCCTGTCATGCGGAGCCTGGAGTCCTCTGCCTCCTGTTCCATCCCCTGGGCCCTGAGCCTCAGGTGGTGTGACCTCCACCAGAGTCAGTGTGGGTTCTTCCTACCCCTGACCTCATCAGCAAGGCTCGTAGCGGAGCAGTCTTCAGCTTCAGCGTATGCTCGTGAAGGACCAAGGCCGCGCCACCTTTTCCACCCCTAGAACTAACTTGGGTGCCCCCCACCTCTGAAGACTCACTAGACCAGCACCTTCTGGTCTCCCAGCTATAGAGGGGCCTAGGGAAAGGGTGGGGGCAGCAGAGCCTTAGGCAGCCTTTCTGGACCCCTGAGGGTGCTCTGGCCCCTCTGGCCTCAGTTGTGCAGCCAGCAACAGGTCACTTAGGGGCTAGAGGCTCCTCCCTGGGTCATGGATTGACAAACAGAAAAATGCTGTGTAAACCCAGGAGACTGGCAGGGGCCCTGGAGACTGCCATTGTCCCAATGTTTATGCTGGTCCTGAATGTGTCCCTTCCGGTTTTGACAGCTACCAGCGCACCTTTGATGAATTTCTGGAAAGAGGCAAACAGCTGAGAAATTACAGGGCCAACATCGTTGCCAACATCAACAACTGCCTGTCCTTCCGGTGAGCACGCTGGGGCTGGGAGAGAAACAGGGTAGCTGGGAGCTGGAGGGAGGAGGAGCTACTCAGGCAGAGATGTGGAACTAAGTTTGCAAGGCCTCAAGAATGGGGCCTAGAGCAGCTGCAGAAAACCATGGTTGAGTGGTCAGCACTCATTCAGACGTTTCCCTCCCGACCTTATCCTACGTGCTATGGGAGCAGTCGTCGTGCCTGCTAGGCAGATGGCAAACTGAAGGGGGGAGAGGCTGAGTAAGTTGCCCTCAGGTGGAAGGATATACTGCAGGTGTGTGATGAGGCATGGAAGTGCGGATGGGAGGACTTGGACTTGATCCCACGGAAATGGGGAGCCATCAAGGGTTAGAGAGTGAAGAGATGGTTCAAGAAGATTCATTGAGGCTCACAGGGTGAGGGGCTGCAGGCTGGGCAGATGGTGTGACTTCTGCTCCACCATCCAGGACATCCATAGAGCACAAGTGCCAGATACTACAGGATCCCCCAAGTCACCTGTTGGACCCCCTGAGTGAGCTCAAGGTTCACGGCTTTGACACTCTGCTCCAGAGCCTGTTCCTGGACTTGAAGGTAGTGGAGCCTCTTTTCCTATGGAGCACCCTGAGCCTAGTGCCAGGAGGGAGGGAGGCCGAGTGGGGACTGGGGAGTAATGGTGGAAGCACCCAGGTGGGGAGGGTAGACTCCAGGTCTGTGAGGTTAGAAGAGGGAAGCTGCAGTGGGGCTGGGATACCCAGGTGGTGGGGCTCCAGGGGGCTCTTGACCTCCCCCACCACCTGGTCCTTGTGCTTGTCCCACAGGTCCCTTCCTCTGTGTCCTGTGTCCCTCCCCTACCTAGCCTCATCCATGCCCAAGTTTGTACACGCTCTCCCTGCACCTTCCCAACCTCCTACCTCCCAGCCCACGCCTAACTCTCAGCCTCTGGTGCTCAGGGCCTTTGGCAGCCGAGATCCCATCTCCTGGGGGCCAAGAATTCTGCTGAGGGGAAAGGCAGTGGGGTCCCTCAAAAGACAGAGGAGGGCTTCCCTGCCCAGAGTCCAGGACTGTAGGCCAGGGGCAGCTGTAGTTGGTGAAGGCCCGAGTGGTGACCCTGGGTGACTTGGCACAGGTCTCACAGTCCCAGCCAAGCACAAGGCATTGTTTATGCAGGAATTTATTTATATAAGAGGGAGGCGGTAGAAAAGCCTCAGGGCCGGCAGACAGGCTGTCCTGGCTCCTAAGCTGCAGCCGGATGACCTTGGAGGAAGGTACACAGACCCTGCCTCCACTTCCTGTCTAGGCACAGGGAGCTGAGCTCTTCATGGGTTCCCTGGAAGTCCTTGAATCCCCTGCCCTCCTGCTGTCAGAGTGAGGGTGTCTGCGCCTGGCGCCCTTCCTCTGCAGGGTGTGACCAGACATCCTGCCTCTCTGCTGTCTCAGCCGCTGTTCAAGAAGTTCACACAGACCCGCTGGGCGGCGCCTGTGGAGACCCTGGAGGAAATCCTCGCCACTGTAGTGGGAAGGCTGCCCGAGTTCTCAGAGCTGCAGGACTGCTTCAGGGAGGTGAGGTGGCTCTGGGCTGGTGGCTGGGCCCAGCGGGTGGGACTCATGCACGGGGAACACAGGGGCACGGTGCACTGCTTGGCTCTGGCATCTGCCCTCTGGATTCTGGCCTGGGAGCTTCAAGGGAGGTAGGGAGCTCCCTGCCATGGTTGCCCACACCACCTGGCCACTTGCCTGCCCAGGAACTCATGGAGGCCGTGCACCTGCACCTGGTAAAAGAGTACATCGTCCGCCTCAGCAAGCGGCGCCTGGTGCTCAAGACTGCCGAGCAGCAGCAGCAGCTGGCGAAGCATATCCTGGCCAATGCCCAGGTCATCCAGCGCTTCTGCACTGAGAATGTGAGCCCTGCCCCTCTGCCAGGCCCCCAGGGGTGGCCCCAGTCTCTCAGTCCAGGACAGCCCCTGGGGACCTCTCTGACCAGTTACTGCCCTGAGCCCTGGGGGGCCCAGTGCCTGTGAGGACAGGGACATTCAGCCAGGCCTGTGCCTGCAGGGCTCCGCGGCAACCTGGCTGCATCCTGCCCTCTCCACACTCGCTGAGATCATTCGCCTGCAAGACCCCAGTGCCATCAAGATTGAGGTGGCCACATATGCTACCCAGTACCCCGACTTCAGGTGAGAATGAGGGACCCTCAGGATCTAAGCATTGCGTGTGCTCAGGGCTGCAGAGTGCTAAGTCTGTTTTTCCAGGACCTGCGCAGCACAGTCCTGATGCTCCACTGAGATGTGTGTGGTGACCACTCTTCAGCCCTATATGTCCCCATCATATAGCCAGGGAGCTGAAGGAACATGTCCAGGGCGACAGAGCTGGTTAGTGGTAGAGCTAGGATGACAAAGCCAGACAGCAGCTCCACAGCCCCGTGCTCTTAGCTTTACATGATACTCCCACTCAGAGGGAGACTGAGGGCAGAGAGACCACAGTCTGTCACTTGGCCTACAAGTCCCTGGGGCTCTTGTTGGGATGCAGGTTTATTCCCTGACTTCCTGAGGGTCTGGTGAGCCAAAGACATTGTTCCTTTCTGGACTGGGTCTTCTGACATGCTAGGGAAAGTTTGAATAGGCCTTAGCTGGGATCAATCTAGCTTAGCCTAGTCTAGACCATGGGTGATTAACTGTACCCATTCGTTCATCTATTTATCCATGTAAGAACCCATTCACCCATCTACTCATCTACCCACTCATCCACCTATCCATCCATCCAACCATTCATCCACCTGCCTATCCACCTATCCATCCATCCATCCATCCATCCATCCATCCAACCAACCATCCATCTATCCACCCATCCATCCATCCCTCCATCCATCCATCCATCCGTCCACCCACCGAAACATCCATCAATCTACTCATCCACCCATCCACCTATCCATGCATGCATGCATGCATGCATGCATGCATCCGTCTGCCCATCCACCTATCCATCCATCTATCATCCATCCAACCAACCGTCCATCCATCCATCCATCTATCCATCCTTCCACCTGCCCATCCACCTATCCATCCATCCATCATCCACCCATCCATCCATCCATCCATCCATCCAACTATACATCCATCCATCCACCCACCCATCCAACCATCCATCCATCCATCCATCCTCCTATCCATCCATCCATCCATCCCACCATCCTTACATCCATCCATCCACTTATCTGTCAGGTCACCTACCCACCCACTCATTCCACCCACCTGCCCATCCATCTATCCATAGTTGTATTCATCCCTCCAACAATTATTCAGCAGTCTGCTAAGTACTGGGCTCTGTTCCAGGCCCTGGGACATAGCGAAGGACAGGACAGGTTGTCTCAGTCCTTCCACAGGTTGCTTAAAGACTGTCAAGGGGCAGCAGTAATGAGGTAATTAGGCAAAGACATATCAACAGTTGCAAGTTGGAGTTTAACCAAGATCATGACTAATAGGAGGTGCTGACTTCAGAGATGGGAAACTTTTGGGGGGAAGTGAGTTTCTGCTGAGACCTGGGAAGGAGCTGGTCACTTCAGGAGGTGAGGAAGAGCCAGTGCAGAGGCCTGTCTAGAGGACAGTGGGTAAGGACAGTGAGGTCCCCTGGTAGGCTGAGGGTTGGCTGCAGGACCCTGTGGCAGGCCCTGGAGTCTGCCTACCAGGAAGCTGTGAGCAGGGGTGTTGGAGACAGGTCATGCTGACTGGGTGCTTTTCTTGCCAGCAAAGGCCACCTGAATGCCATCCTGGCCATCAAGGGGAACCTATCAAGCAGTGAAGTGAAGAGCATCCGGAACATCCTGGACATCAACACTGGGGTGCAGGAGCCCTCTAGGTCCCTGTTTTCACTTATAAAGGTTGGTTAGCTTTTCCTGCACCTGACCTGCTTGCGAGCACCCAGGAGCACCAGGCACCACCCCTGTTGGAGCTGTTCAGACCAGCGCTGGCCCCATCACCCCTCGGGGGCCTCACATTCTGCTGCTGCCTCTGCCTTTGAAACAGAACTTGGGCAGCTGGCATTGGACAGACCCCAGTTTGTTTACACGCCTAGTGGGGCAGGAGCACCCACAGACGGGCAGCACCTAAGAAATTCCTCGTAAGCGATGGTCGATTATGTGTGTGCGACCCTGGGGCACCCCTACCAGTGGCCCTTCTACAATCTTTCTCCTAACAGCCTTCATGGGGGGCCTGAACACCCCTTCCAGTGCCCAGGCCAGGGCCAGAGCCTTACTCCAACCTGCCTCCTTCAGTCCAGGGATGCTGCGAGCTGGACTGTGCAGGACAGAATTGAAGATGGAACTGAAAGCGAGGGATGAACTCTGATGTGGTGCCTGGAGAGGGGCAGAAGGGGTTCCCTGGCAAGTGGGGCAGAGATTACATGAGAACCACTTCCAGATGGCCCTGGAACCCTGGGACTCAGGGTGGACTCCTCTGCACTCCCCAAGGATTTCTCCTGAGAAGGTCCTGGAGGTGCCGGTGTCCACTGCCCCTGGGTCCCCTCAGGTTCTCCCTGCCCCCATGCAGGGCCAGGCCCAGAGCTGCCTCCATGAGCCCTTCCAGCTGGAGGTCTGGCCAAGGACCCTGCGGGCGAACTCTGTGTTAGTTTCCTGTTGCTGCTGTAGCACGTTTCTGCACTTGGTTCATTAGAACTCAGACTTTCTTACAGTTCCGTAAGTCAGAAGCCTGACAGGGCTGGAATCAAGGTGCCAGCA
Source organism: Aplodontia rufa (assembly GCA_004027875.1). Taxonomy (NCBI): domain Eukaryota; kingdom Metazoa; phylum Chordata; class Mammalia; order Rodentia; family Aplodontiidae; genus Aplodontia; species Aplodontia rufa. Next base: position 12,156 of record PVKS010007742.1, on the reverse strand, counting down.
AGGTCATGTTCATTCTGGGGGCTTTTGGGAGAATCATTTTCTGGCCTTTTCCATTTTTTAGAGGCCACCCACATTTCTTGCCTGTGGTCCTTCCACTTTTGGAGCCAGCAATGGCTGGTTGTGACCTTTGTGATTACATTGAGCCCACCTAGTGAATCTGAGATCATCCCCCCTTTTTAAGGTCCGCTAAATGACAATCTTAAACTCCACCTGGAATTTTAGTTCCCATTTGCCATATTGCCTAGATGCCACAAGCTCTGGGCATTAGGACATGGATGTCTTTGGAGCCATTTTTCTCTCCACTACAGCCTCCACTTCTCCCCTACCCCATAGGGCACCTGTGACTCCAGTTTCCTGATTGGTCTCTGTTACCCCAAAGGCCCTGACCTTCCCTGTGCCTGAAAGTCCCTCTCATCATAAGAGGGGGCTGTTCAGACCCAGGCCTGACCCAGCCTCAGTTGTGCCTCTGAGGGTGGAGTTGGGAGCCAGCTCCCTGGGTTTGTTCCCTCTTCCCAGGTACTGCCTTACAAAATGTGGCCAGGATCTGGCCAGTGCAAGCTATGCACAAAGATCTTTGTACATTTGTGGAGTTATCTTGTTTGGTATTATTAATATTTTAATATTATTTTTATAGGCCTGATTTTGTATGTGTATTCTCAGCACAAGATGCTTTTATAGGTTGACATAAAGCTGATTTCAAAAGTGGCTGTGGACTGGATTATTTGGGGAGTTGCAAAGTTGGGTAGGGATGAGTGTGTCCTCAACCACTCTCTCAGCCTCTTGGGGTCCCAGGCAAACCCTGTTCACCCAGGCCCTTGCAAATCCTCAGCCTGTCCCCATCTCCTCCTGTGGTCCAGGCTAGAGAATGTCCCTACCTCTCTGGCTCTAGGACATGGGCTGTCCCTTGCCCTGCCTGCCTGTGTCCTCAACTGTAAATCTGGGGTCATGACCCTTTGCTGAGGTCTGGGGGTGGTGGAAGGGTGGCAGTAGGAACCACCATTTCAACTTCAAGCTCCAGCCCCAGCGGGAAGTCACTGCATTTTTGGAATTGACCTGGAAAACACAGCTGGGAACAGAGGAGCTGGTGTGTAAGCAGGTGGCAGGCATGACAGCCCTCTGCTCCCCAATTCTGTCCTGGAATTTGAAGCAGAATCAGTTCCACAGAGCTCCAGAGGGGCCCAGGAGAGCCGGGGGGTCCCCAGGGCGGGACATTGCTTCACAGGGGCAGTAGGGTGGGATGAAGCCCACCGTGCAGGGAGATGCAAGAAGCTGGAGACTACCACATGTGGCACCTGCTGCGGGTCCAGGTGGGTTTGAGTCCTGGGAGCCCTGGCCTTGAACCAGCACCTGTCTCCTGCTGGCTCCTTGGTGGCCTGGGGATTCGGGGCATAGCGGGCCCCTTGCTTAGGAGGACCCCCGGGAGAGCATGGGAAGACAGCAAGGACGGAGGACCAGAGGGAGTGTTTAAATGCATGGGGTGGACATTAGCTGGCCAGTGGGGCTGGTTCACCGGCCCAAGCAGCTCTCACTGTCCACGAAGAGGAGAAGGATTGCACCTGAGTGGTCCTGGGGTACGGGGACAGGTCCAGCCCTGGTCACCAACCCAGCTGTCCTCCTCTTGGGTTCTATGTCAGTAACTTCCATAGGGCTGGGAGCACATTTGTAATCCCATTGCCTGGGGAGACTGAGGCAGGAGGATTGCAAGTTCAAGGCCAGCCTCAGTAATTTAGGGAGCCCCTGTCTCAAAATAAAATTTAAAAAGGGCTGGCATGTGGCTCAGTGGTAGGGCACTTGCCTAGCATGTGAGATGTCTGGGTTCCATTTCAAGAACTGATTTTGTGGGCTTGCCCTGCATGTGCAAGTATACAAGTTCATACCCCAGCACCCACAGACACAACTAAGTGTCAGAACAATGAAAGCCATGTGAAAAACTCAATAAAGATTGACTCTCTCTCTCTCTCTCTGTCCTTCTCTCTTAAAAACAAAACAAAACCGATTTTGTTCGAGATCTCCAGGATAATCCCTGCAAAGGGTAAGTTTTGCCCCAGAATGGGGGAGAGAGTCAGTGTGATGCCAGGACAGAGGCAGAGCCTGGACCAAAGCCTGTCTACCTGCTGTCCACAGGACAGAGGCTCCAGGCTCTACAGACTTCAGTGAGTAGGGAAGGGAGACCACAGTTCTGTCTGGAGTGGATGCGGCAGTGGCCTAGGATTTCTACAGCCCAGCTCCGTGCGCAGATGCATGCCAGGGCACCCCCAGGGATCACAGAGCTGGGTTTAACCAAGGACCTGGTTGTTGTCAGGTGATGGCCACAGAGGAGGAGCAGAGCTTGGGCACATGACGCTCCCCAGAGTGATGGTCTGTGGGGCATCAGCTGGCAAGGAGGGTGAGGAGCTGTGAAGGAACCCTGGGTTGGAGGACAAGACCCAGGTGGCAGAGGCTGCTGGGTACAGGAGTGAGTGAGTGAGGGTAGGGGCAGGAGGCTTGGGGTGTGAGGGGAGCTGGGCAATTGAGGGTGACCCGAGAGTGTGCATCAGGCAGCTGAGGACTGAAGGCACGGGGAACAGCACATGACTGCTGATGGAGAGGGCAGCAGGCAGGGCTGATATCCTGGACTCAGAGGAAAGCAGATGTCAGCAAAGGTGAGGAAAGGGAGACTGCTGGGAGGTGACATGCCCACCAGTGTGAGTAGACACTGATCTCACCTGCTGGCTTCTTCCCCTCCGCAGATAGCTGTGCTCGGCTTCAGTGCTGGATCATGCTTGCTGGTGGCATGCTGGAGCCCAGCTGGGAAGGCTGTCTGTAGTGAGCCCAAGAGGGAAGGGACCCCTGGTGTCCCAGTTCACCATGGGGTCGTGGTGCACATGCTGACCTGCAGTAAGGAATGGGTGAATCCGGTGGTTAGACTGCTGGATGGACTGTAGTTGTCATTGCAGAGGTGTCCTAAGGGCCTAGAACAGTCTGGTACCAGGAGGGTGCAGGGACCTTGTCAGCCAAGACCTCCATTAGTGGGACACCATCACTTCTGTGGGTGCTGGTGATAGCCTGGGACTGTCTCTGGAGTCTGGACCTGCAGCCCCACCAGGTAGCCCTGGAGCCCATGCCTCCAACACATGTGGGTCTGGTGAGATCCCAGGGGAGGAGTTGGGAACAGTTAGAGCGTCCCAGCTTTGGGGAGGCTAGCCTGGACTGGCACACACAATGGCAGTAGGGTTTCATGGGTGGCAAGAGAGGGCAAGCCCAGAGCCCAGTTCTATTCTGATTCCTGCTTGTGTCATATTTGCTGATGTGCCATTGCTAAAGTCAGTTTTAAGGCCAATTCCAGGTTCTAGAGTTGGAAAAATAGCTGGGTGCATTGGCGCACGCCTGTAATCCCAGTGACTCAGGAGGCCGAGGCAGGAGGATTGCAAAGTCCAGGTCAGCCTCAGCAATTTATCAAGGCCCTAAGCAGCTTAGCAAGTCCCTGTCTCAAAATAAAAATAAAAAGGGAGAGAAAGGGAAAGGAGATGGGGGAAGGTGAACTTATTCAGGAAACACCCCTAGTGACTCACCCACTCCAGCCATATCCCACCTTTATCCACAGTTATTATCCAGTTGCTGCTTTCAGAGTAGGTTGGGCTGATTATGTTGCAGCTCTCAGAATCCGTTTTTACCTTCAAAAATATCCACATTAATCCAGGAACTTTGGGGGGACACCTCATATCCAAACCATAACTCTCAATGTATATGTATATATATCTGCATTATATAAAAATCATATATGATACACACACACACACACACACACACACACACATATTTATTTGTTTTACTGGTACTGTTCCTCTAGAGAACCCGACCGACAGCATGCTTCATCACTGCATACCGAAATAATCAACTGCCAAATGGTCACCAATCATGCTGTCTGTATGTCAAAATTTTTTTTGTCCATAGATATTGCCAGCCCAGTTTGCTGAGTTGAGTTTTCTGAACCTCTGCTGGTTCTGAGCACTGCCAGATTCCTAAACCATCCTTTGCTCAAATAAACTCCAATGAATTTAAGTTGTCCGAATGAATGAATGAATGAAAGGGCTGGGGACAAGGCTCAGTGGTAGAAGGCCCCGGGGTTCAATTCCCAGCACACACGCTGCCCTCTCATCTATTCTCCCCCTCGCAAATTCCCCCAAAGTACCCACTGTGGATTACAGCTGCCCTCACTGGTCCTGTGATGCAGGGCCGGAGCATTGGTGGTGCTGCTCAGTGCAGCTCCACAGAGGCAGCAGTCCTTGTTCTGGAGACCTGTAAACTAAACAGGCCAGATGGATGCCTGGACATACTTGGCACGGAGTGGTGGGACAGGGACAGAAATGCCACCTGAAAGAGAAAGAAGGGGCCCTCCTGAAGTCCAGCTGCTCATGTGCAGGCCCCTTCCCACTCCAGGAGGGGCGGGTGCACTCTACTCATCTGCCATCTCCGATGTCTCGACTCTCTGTGTCTCCTCTGCACTTTGTCTCTGCCTGCTCCTTCCTTTGTCTTCACAAGGGCCCAAGTTTGTCATTGAGTGACTTACTTCGTCTTTATGGCATCCAGGTGCCAATCAAGAGGTGGCAACTTGGGGCTGGAGTGGTGGCTCAGTGGTTACGACGCTTGCCTGGCATGTGTGAGGACATGGGTTCAAACCCCAGGACCATGTACACAACAAAGTCTTGGAGCAACGAAAGCCACATGAAAAACTAAATCAAATTGATTCTCTCTTTCTCTCTCTCTCTCACTGTCCTTCTCTTTTTTTTTTTTAAAGAGAGAAGGACAGTGAGAGAGAGAGACAGAGAGAATCAATTTTTATTGAGTTTTTCACATGGCTTTCGTTGCTCTGACACTTAGTTGTGCACGTGGGTTGCTGGGGTTTGAACCCGTGCACTTGCGCATGCCAGGCAAGCGCCGTAACCACCAAGCCACCGCTCCAGCCCCTGTTCTTCTCTTAAAAATAAAAAAGAGGTGGAAAACGAGGATTTATGTTTTCCTTTCTACCAAAGCTAAACCTGTAAGGCAACACAGACACCTTTGTTTTAACTTAAATTTCACTTGTGTAGTGAACATCTTAGGTTAGGGAACCATGTGGTCAGAAAGAAGCGACTAAAAGAAAGTTCTGTGACAGTTCTCCAGCTGCAGCTGCAGGCTTTTCTGAACCTACCCCAATTTTCAGCTAGCCAGTTGTGCGGATTATGACCTGAGCTTCTCTAATCAGAGAGAGGGGCAGTGCTTCATTAGGGATAACTACTGGGGGACTGCCTGCCCAGGTGTGCTCGCTCTCCTATTTCCTTTGTGAACACACCCCTCTGCAGAAGTAAAGTTGGCCTTGCCCACCCACTTCTGAGCATGTGTTTGATTTTCTTAAGTCACCTTGGTATTTCTGACGATTTTATTTCTAACAATTTTGGCGCCCCTTGCGGGGCTCCATACATCACCTGGGACCTCCTCCCCTCCTCAGAGGAGACACAACCTGATGCCTTGGTGTGGTGGCCTCAGAGTACGGGAGGAAACTGCAATCTCTTGGACCAACAAAGGAGCCAGAATATGAAGTGGTTTGGAGATGGACCAGTAACGCAGGGAGAGGGCCAAGCAAGCACCACGGCAACCGGCTAACTCTGTGCATGGACAAAGGTAGAAAACTCAAGAGACAAGTACTCCCTTGGTGGTCCAGACATCCTGGAGGCTGTGACTGGGTCACAAGGAAACCCTCCCAAAGTGGGGGATGAGACTGTTCAGAAACACAAGACCACAGCCAGGAAGACGGCATGGGAGGTATGCAAGAAGACTGAACATACAGGGCCTGGACATACAAGAAACCTCTAATAAAGGAGCATTGAGTGCACAGAAGAAGTTTAATTACAGGAACCTACCAAAAATGGGAAATAAAAACCCTAGCCCAACGTATAGGGAAGAACAATGGGAAGATCCCATATTACAATATTTTCCTTTAAAAAGTCCTGAGCAGGGGCTGAAGTGGTAGCATAGCACTTACCGGCACTTGATTGGCGTGCGCGAGGATGAGGGTTCAATCCCCAGCACCACATACACAACAAAGTGTCAGAGCAATGAAAGTCACATGAAAAATTAAATAAAATTGATTCTCTCTTTCTATCTCCCCCTTGGTCTCTCTCTCTTTTTCGTCCTTGCACACACCAGGCAAGCGGCGTAACTGCTGAGCCACCACTCCAGTCCCTGTCTCTCTCTCTTAAAAAAAAAAAAAAATAAGTCCCGAGCAGCGGTGGTGGTGGGAATGGATCTGCCCCATGGAGGACGAGTGTCCACCTGAACCTTTGATTTCGGGGTCCACCATGGCTGGCAGATCCTTTTCCTAATATTCCTAACCACATAGGACCTTTTCATGTCTGGGTCATACTGTAAAAATCTGAGACAGGCCTTACCTTAACCTGTGTATTGTATGTTGTGTGTCTATATATGTGCCTGTTCTATCAAAATTGGCTTATAGAGGGCTGGAGCAGTGGCTCAGCGGTTTCGGCACTTGCTTGGCAAGCACAAGGACCAGGGTTCAAACCCCAGCACCACGTACACAACTAAGTGTTGGAGCAATGAAGGCCATGTGAAAAACTAAATAAAGTTGTTTCTCTCTTTCTCTGTCTCCTCACTCTTTTTTTAAAAAATTGGCTTATAGGTAATGAGTGTTCATATTTTTTTTAAGAGAGAGAGACAGTGAGAGAGACAGAGAAAGAAAGAACTTTATTTAGTTTTTCACATGGCCTTAGTTGCTCCAACACTCAGTTGTGTACGTGGTGCTGGGGTTTGAACTCGAGTCCTCGTGCTTGCCAGACAAGTGCCGAAACCGCTAAGTGTTCATAAATTTAATGAATGGATCCCAATGCCTTTCAGAGCAGATGGCTAAATAAATAAACAAAACTTTAACAAAAAGGGCCAATCTAAATTGGTAAGAATAAAATATGACTTTGAAATTACTAACCCACACATTTCTTTAGGTGGCCATGTCACTGAAAGCTCGGTCCTTGTCCCAATGCCAGTTCAGTAGTGAGGACACAGTTTTGAGAGAAGGTTTATTGCTTTGCTGGCAAGGGAGAGGTGAAGGAGACTCCTGTCCTGGAGACTATGATTCTGCCTATCAGGGAGAACAGAAGATTTTTAAAGGATCTATGCAAAGGCTCCATTCCGGTGCTCCCTATGGGGGAACTTTGGTGAAGTGTTAATTTGGTAGATAGCCATCTCCCCAGTCTCAGTTGCTTGGTACCTGAGGTTGGTGTGTGCTCAAAGACATATAATTCAACCTAGGATGAGGAAGGGATGATCCTGTTCCCCGCCTCAGGTTAGGGAGGGGAAATGAGTGAGGAGAGAAAGGGAGAGAGAAGTTGTTCATTTTATTTTTTGAAGAAAGAGGGATGGGGGATCAATTTTATTTATTTATTTTTTTCATTTGGCCTTCGTTTCTCCAACATTTAGTTGTGTATGTGGTGCTGGGTTCCAGTCCAGGTCTGCGTGCATGCCAGGCAAGCCTCTAGCCACTGAGCCGCTATTCCAGCCCCGAAACTGTCCGTTGTAATAAGCCTCAGTGGCAGAGCAATAAAGGCTATATTCAAAGCACGAGTTGGACTACAGTTAGAGCCAGCCAATCAAAGTGTTGACGTCTTATAAAATACTTAAAGTGCAATGTCTGTTGCTTCTAAAAAATTTCCTTTGGCAGGAATAACTGACTTAAAATGTTAACTAAATTTGTTTGATATCTTGGTTTACACCGATAACCTAAGTTAGAAATGGTTAAATTATTTTTTTAAGGGCGAGGGTAGAGAAGGGAACGAGAGAGAAAGAGAGAGGATCAATTTTATTTTATTTTTTAAATCTGGCTTCGTTGCTCCAATACTCAATTGTGCATGTGGTGCTGGGGTTCGAACGCAGGTCCTCATGCACGCCAGACAAGCATTGAGCAGGAGTTTTCTTTTGTGAGCACACACTTCTGCAGAAGTCAAGTTTGCCTTGCACACCCACTTCCGAACACACTTGATCTTCTTAAGGCACCTAAGTATTTCTAACAATTTTAGTTCTAACACAACAGAGGGAATATTTAATATAAGGAGTTATTGACTGGCGCGGGAGATTGGAGTAACAAGGGGCTGGCTTACAAGGACTAAAGATAATTCTAAAAATACGGGAACAAAGGTATTAAACACAGCAACCACCTGCAGGGCTGAGGCACAGCTCCATGCAGGGAGCATATCCAAAAGCATCCCCACCCTGTAAACCAGGACCCAGGCCTCCTGGAAGGACACAGCCTAGGCAGAGTTCACTGAGTTGCTCTGCCAGCAAAATGTGCTGAAAAGTGGCCCTCTGGGATGCCAGGTAAGCCCTGTCCAAGCAGGTGCTGTGCCTCTGAACTCGCTGCAAGGCCAAGTAGGGGAGTCCTGGGCAAGCAGGTGCTGGGCTGCTTCCCAGGAGGAGCCAGCAACCTGGGTGAACCAAAAATCCTCTTTCTCCTCCATTGTGCCTCCAGCGCCCTCTACCGACCGAGCTCAGAGCTGCCAGCTGTCGAGGGAGCCCTTCAGAGTCCCAGGCAGGGCCAAGAAGGCCAGGTTTGGTGCTGGAGGGGTGGCTCAGCGGTTATGGGGTTATGGTGCTTGCCTGGCATGCACAAGGACCTGAGTTCAAACCCCAGCACCACATACTCAACGAAGTCTCAGAGCAATGAAAGCCATGTGAAAAACTAAAACTAAAGTTGATTCTCTCTCTCACACAGATACTATCCCCACTCTTAAAAAAAAGGGGGGGTTTTGGGGATTTAGCTCAGTGGCGGAGCGCTTGCCTAGCATGCACAAGGCCCCAAGTTCGGTCCTCAGCCCTGAAAAAAAAGAAAGCTGAGTTTGAGGCCGAGAGGCTGCATCCCAGCAAGTCCATAATGGCCAATCCTATATGCATCATTCCACACACATTAGCATTTATAGAATTCCCACCAAGGCAATGCAAGGGAAGCCAGGTTCACACTTTCTCCAAAATGAGGAGACAGAGCCCCTCCAGCTGCTGTCACAGCCTGGGCCGATTCCTCCTTCATGTAATGCTGCCCTCCAGCCAACCTTACAGTGTGTACACGCTCATCAACGCATAAACACACGTGGTGACAAGCCAAGGAGAGAGAAGAGGGAAACGGTTGGTCTGTGCTCACAAGCGATGTGCAAAGGAGGTGGAGAAAGCAAGCCAAGCCTCTGTGGCCTGGGTCTGTGGGCTAGGGAGCCGAGCTGGACAGCCACACCCATCAGCCTCCTGTCATTACCCCAGCTACTCCTCAGCTCTTTGCAGATTTTTACCCAAGAGGCTGGGGTAACCTTTGCTCAGTGTTACCACTGGCCATGGAAACAGTAAGAGTGGCAGAGAATCCTGCTCCCTAGACACAGTCTCTGTGCTGCTGGGGCAGTGGCAGTTCATTTGTCCCCAGCAACGTCTCCTGGCTGGCTTGCCAAAACCTGTTGACCAACCAAAACACCAAGAGGCGGATCCTGAAGCAAAGTCAAGTTTTACCTGGAAATAGCATTACAACAGGAGCAGTTGAGCACTGCCAGATGACTCAGGCCAGAGTAACCACAGGCGGATTCAGAGGTGAAGGCAAGAAGTTTTTAAGGGCAAAAGTGAGAGTAGGGTTACTAAATTTTGAAATGATCTTTGGCATGATGACTAGTAACACAAGTTTCATCCATTGGAGATTGAACAGGCAGTTGCTGGGCAGATGTCCTTGTGGAAGTATTTCCTGTCTAAGGTTCTGATAGCCTTTGGGTAAGGATGTGGTCTGGAAGTCTTTTGCAGTAGTTACTACCACGGACTTGGGTTGAAAGAACCCTTCCTTCATAGCCTTTTGGCTTTATTTTTGTTAGGGTTGACAAAAGCAACTCCATTTTGATTTTGACAACATTCAGAATCAAACTTGGACCTAAGAAGCAATCTCATCTTAGGCCTTCTCCCTGACCCTGCACCCACTCAGTGTCATGATCCCAAAATGGCCAGGTGGTGGTGTCCATTGTCGTGTGCCCTGTTGAAGTATGCTCCCCTTGGGAGACTAAGCCTTCCAATCAGCAGGATTCAAAGCTGCTGGACAGGAAGCAAAAACCCTGCCAGCAGGTTATTGGGTGCAGTGGTTCGTGGACCCAGCTCACCTCCACCCCTGGCTCTGGGCCCACGTATTTTGGCTAGGGAGGAAATAGAAACATATAATAGTCTCCAATTCAAAGCATATATGGAATACTGTAGCAGTCCCATCCTTCTTGGTGCTGTCTACTGACAGCACCTTAATAAAATCTTTGGTCACTCCATCTCCTAATGAGGTCAGCCTCTTCCAGGTAATGGGTAGGTGGTGAGACCAATGAATTCCAAGGCCATGGCCATGAGCCCCTGTGGCATTTCCTGGGTGGAATGAGCTCCTTGGTCAGAAGCAGTGCTGTGCGGAATACCTATGGTGGGCGAGGCTTTGCAGGAGCCTGTGAATTGTGCTACTGGCTGGAGCATTATGGGTAGGGAAGGCACATCCATTGCTCCAGCAATGACGTGAAATGACACAATGAAATAAGGGAGACCTAACTCACAGAGTCCTTTAAACCATGGGGAGCTGAGCATTTAGCAGCCAGACTCCTCATCCTTTTTTTTTTTTTTTAAGAGAGAAACAACTTTATTTAGTTTTTCACATGGCCTCCATTGCTCCAACACTTAGTTGTGTACGTGGTGCTGGGGTTTGAACCCGGGTCCTCATGCTTGCCAGGCAAGCACCGAAACTGCTGAGCCACCGCTCCAGCCCCTCCTCATCCTTTTATTAAGATGATCATCAGCACTATGTGCCAGCAAGCAAGAACTTTAACTCTAAAAATGCAAGATGTTTTTCTGCTGTTAATTTCCAACCTGCCTTCTGGACGTCATTGTCCTGTTGTAATGCTCTGCTTGCAAACTGAGTTAATAATTTGCTGCGTGCAGCACATGCTATTTTTAACATTCCTATCCTTATTTCCTTACAAGATCTATCTTCAGAAAAACATTCACAAGTACAAGATGGAGGCATAATAAAAAATGGAGTCACTCATGGCAATCAATTTTTTTTTTCAGGGCTGAGGACTGAACTCAGGGCCTTGCGCATGCTAGGCAAGCGCTCTGCCAACTGAGCTAAATCCCCAACTCCATGGCAATCAATTGCTTCAAAGTGAACTCCACACAGAATGCTGCATTCAAGGAAGGTGAATCCTTCCATGAAGGAAGTGGTCCGGTGTAATCCTGCCACTAGGCAGGTGACTGATTTCTCCCCACTGAGAATAGAGCCACAAGGGTACGTGCTGGTCTCTGCTGTTGATGGAGGAGGACCTCAGCAGTAGCACTCGCCAAACCAGCCTGGTGTGATAAGTCAGTATTACCGAGCCCATGTGTTATGATTTGAGTGAAAGGTGTCCCCCAAAAGCTTAATCTGTGAGATAATGCAAACTCTGAGAGGTGAAATGATTGGGTTACGAAAGCCTTAACACAATCAGCGAATTAATCCTAATAGGGATTAATTGGATGGTCACTGTAGAGTGGTAGGCTGTGGCTGGAGGAGGTGTGTCATTTGGGACGTGCCTTTGGGGTATGTGTTTTGCATCTGGTGAGTGGAGTTTCTCTGCTTCCTGGCAATGCCCTGAGCCCTTCTCTCCACCACACTCTTCCTCCAGGATGTTCTACCTCACCTCAAGCCCCAAGGAATGGAGCTGGCCTTCTATGGACTAAGACCTCCAAAATCATTAGCCCTCAAGATAAACTTTTTCTCCTGAAGTTGTTCTTGTCAGGCGTTTTATTCACAGCAATAGAAAAGCTAACTAAAACAGAAATTGGTGCCAGAAGTGGGGCCATAGCTGTAACTAACATGGTTCAGAAGCTTTCTGAGCTTTTTGGAGCCGGTGGGAGGAGTTTGAGATATTTAGCAATGCATGCCGGCAATGCTTTAGATTGTTTTAAGTAGAGCTCCATGGATGATTCTGGTGGGAGCTCAGAAGACCAGAATGCTGATAGGACTGTGGACGGTGAAGACAGAGCTAAAGAGGTTTCAGAGGAGAAGGAAGGCTCCATTGGAAACTGGACTGGAGGTCATTTGTGTTTTGTTCCGCATTTTGACCATGTCCTGAGACTTTCTGAGAGGCTTATTTTAAAGACAATGGA